>JAWQFJ010008176.1:42500-52500 GCA_034096865.1 Theodoxus fluviatilis | reverse complement strand
TAAATGTAATCCGAGTTCATATTTGAGGGTCTCTATTTGGACTATGCAAAACTCATAGTCCCGCTGAGTGGAAGCAGTGTCTAAAAGTGTTATTTAGTGAGCATGCCTCTGATCTTTTTAAGTAAATACGAAAACAAAGTAGCGATTTCATGTTACAATGATCTCATAAAAAAGAGTGTGGCATCTAAGAGTTCTTAGCAAGGCAAAGTTTACAGAGAGAGTCTACCACGCATTGAATTCTGGCTGTTATCACAACTTCCAGTATGAACTATTGCACATAATTCCACCTACTAATGACCTCCCGTAAAACATACAACTTAAAATAAATAACACATGATCTTTGTGTAGAAAAGACGTAGAGAAGCTAGAACATCTCTCCGTAAGTTGTGAAGTCAGCCGATTCCAGTGGATTCATATTGAATATTTTGCGAGTGACAAGTCAGGGCAAGACGTAAAAAGTGACTGTTTGGGATACTTTGGTTCAAGTGAACGTGATGATGCTCTAAATCACATTATTATTGAGAAGAAAAAAATCTTCTACGAAAGAAACAAGGGTTTAATACCAGACATTGCACAGTTCATGGTGCACGTGAGGAGTATGATAGAAACAGAGTCGTACATATCAAGTTACTTGCGAAAGGAGAGTCACGGAACATGTGGGTTAATTTCGTATCAGCCGTTTCCTTTTCCTTACTGTGTTCCATATCAGAAATAAAGTTGTATTTTTAAAAATTGCTCTGGTTTCATTTGTTCTCTCCTACTGGTTTCTATGTATGTGATCATCACTGAAAACGTCACTGATGTTTATTCATAGGGGCATTAACAAGTTACACGATACTCACAAAAAAGACGTGTGTTGAAAGGGCATATCAAAGGATGTAATGTCAGTAGTTCTCGAGTTAATCGAGGGAAATATCAGTCTCCCACTGTCCATATATATGTACGTGGTACCTACCTTACAAGCAGATGTCGTTCAGAATGCAGGCTGTTATCAGCCTTCGCCTGTTCAGAGGATGAGGGCGAGAAAAGTATTTATAGTGGCATGATCCTCGTCATGGGAAGCAGGGATGTGGGAAAAAATACAACCTCTCCAGCAAAGCGATTGATTGCAGGAATTGATATAATATGTGTCAATTTACCCCCCTACCCCCACCCTTACCCTCCCACCCCCCACCTTCCAGCAACTGTAGCGTGAGGCAACACAAGAAGAGGATTTATGTATAACTCTCCTATATTTTTAAAAAATGAGCTCTGTCCACGTTGGTAAAGACAACAGCTGCGAGCGTGCATGACATGCAGAGCAAAATATCAATGAAATGTTCAATTCCCAGACTAGGACGAGATTTGAGCCTGGAGAAATTAATGTGCGTATGTATCTGTGTGTGTGTGTGTGTGTGTGTGTGTGTGTGTGTGTGTGTGTGTGTGTGTGTGTGTGTGTGTTTGTGTGTGTGTGTGTGTGTGAGTGTGTGTGTGTGTGTGTGTGTGTGTGTGTGTGTGTGTGTGTATGTGTGTGTGTGTGTGTGTGTATGTGTGTGTGTGTATATATGTGTGTGTGTGTGTGTGTGTGTGTGTGTGTGTGTGTGTGTGTGTGTGTGTATATATGTGTGTGTGTGTGTGTGTGTGTGTGTGTGTGTGTGTGTGTGTGTGTGTGTGTGTGTGTGTGTGTGTGTGTGTGTGTGTGTGTGTGTGTGTGTGTGTGTGTGTGTGTGTGTGTGAGTGTGTGTGTGTGTGTGTGTGTGTGTGTGTGTGTGTGTGTGTGTGTGTGTGTGTGTGTGTGTGTGTGTCTGTGTGTGTGTATATATATGTGTGTGTGTGTTTGTGTGTGTGTGTGTGTGTGTGTATGTGTGTGTGTGTGTGTGTGTGTGTGTGTGTGTGTGTGTGTGTGTGTGTGTGTGTGTGTGTGTGTGTGTGTGTGTGTGTGTGTGTGTGTGTGTGAAACGAGACATCTTCGGTAGAGTGCCTTGTCGTTTTCACCAAAGGTCATCGTTAAGTCGCCAAACATGTCCAGTGGGATCTGTGGTCAAGTGGTTGGCGCGCACGACCTGCAGTCACCTACGGTTGACTGTTGACACGTGCCAAGCTGCGCGGGTCCCAGAGTCGCACCTCGAGCAAGATGCCGCACTCACACTGCTTCTCTTCACCCTCAACAAACGCGGGTGCCTGCATCGGTTGAGTTGGGAGAATGTAGAAATTTTTCTTTGGCTCCTTCATTCACAGCCTGGTTGTAAGCTTCATTCACAGCCTGGTTGTAAGCTTCATTCACAGCCTGGCTGTAAGCTTCATTCACAGCCTGGTTGTAAGCTTCATTCACAGCCTGGTTGTAAGCTTCATTCACAGCCTGGCTGTAAGCTTCATTCACAGCCTGGTTGTAAGCTTCATTCACAGCCTGGTTGTAAGCTTCATTCACAGCCTGGTTGTAAGCTTCATTCACAGCCTGGTTGTAAGCTTCATTCACAGCCTGGCTGTAAGCTTCATTCACAGCCTGGTTGTAAGCTTCATTCACAGCCTGGTTGTAAGCTTCATTCACAGCCTGGTTGTAAGCTTCATTCACAGCCTGGCTGTAAGCTTCATTCACAGCCTGGTTGTAAGCTTCATGGGGAGTTGAGATGACGTTGGAGTGTTGATAAGAGTAACTCGATGTCCACAGGGTAAAATGTGCGCTTTGAGCATCCATCAATAGGTTAAAAGTCGCAAAATGAAAGGGAAAAAAATCACCGTTTCCTCTTGCCATTAGAGTCTATGTCCTCTATACGTTCGTTCCTTATCGTGGTTGGCTTTTGTCCGTGGTTACAGACTCTAGGGGGAGGAGACAGCTGTCGAATTATTCACCAGTATCGATATGCAGTGGTCTCCCCTTTAGTCATCATCGACCATGGGGTTCGCCCCGTGCTGTCCTCTCACGCTCACTGAGACGGTGTCGGCTGAGGTCGAGGAGATCGATGATGGATCCACAGCGCTTTTAGTGACGAGCTATATTCTGCTCGGGAAAATCTCGAAGTATCTCTCTCTCTCTCTTTCTCTCTCTCGTGCACACGTGGTACTCGAGAATTGACCTTTTCAAGCCCAAGCAGTTTTCATGTGCTCCCAGTTTGTGCTGTCAATGTCGAGCGCTTGCATGTCTCGCTTGCCAGATTGCTTGCTATGCACCAGAGGCCGTCGGACCGAACTCTTCCCAAAGGATTTCCTCCGACGGTCGGGGGTAAGAGTGCACCCACTGAGTTTCCCCACGTGGTTTGCAAGAGGCAAATTTTTAGGGAAATCGAGACCTGATTAGCTCCTCCGATGAAAAACATCAATGTCCATACGTAGTATAACAAAAGCTAATGGGCCATAAGAGTCCTTTCATCATCATCAGCAGCAGCAGCAGCAGCATCATCATCATCATCATCATCATCATCATCATCATCATCATCATCATCGTCATCATCATCATCCCAGAAGAGAGTTCGCCCTAAAAAAAAGGTCCGTGGGAATGCAGAGTACATGTACAGCATATGCCTTGCTGCGTAGTATAGGCAGGAAACCTGCTACTTTGTCCTCTCGGCAGCCGTGCTCTCCAGCCGATATGTTGGAGTAAAATGTAGTATTTGGTGTCATGCAGAGAGTGCGAAGTCATTTCTCAATTACTGTCCTCCATCTGGCAAGATTCAACGCTTCATGAAAAGACTGTCTTAGTGGGAGGAATGGAGAGTGAGTGATGGCAGTGATGTTTCTGTGTGGAGACAGACACGTGCAGTCCTGCTTCTGGGAGTGGATGCGGCGTGCGGGGATTGGTATGGGGTTGGGCGTGGGTTGGGGTTCATCCTCCAAGGAGGATTGAACGCACGGTTAGATCTGCATGATCTGACTCCGTCCCGATGCTCCTCGGTACTCATTGTAGCTGCTTGAGGCCGCCCCTGGCCGAGCTACTGGAGCAGGCCCCTGGCCGAGCTACTGAAGCAGGCCCCGAACATCCAGCAGCCAGGGGTTCCAGCTGATGAGGGGGCATCAGCGGCTTCGGTCGTATGTTACTGTTGCATGCTTTCCCAAGATTCTGCAGGGATATCCATGTATATAGATGGACCCATAGTTCAAAGCGATAAGAATTCCCAGAAGCAGACTTTCTCGAAAGATAATTATTGTCCCAGACACATGACAATCAACTCAATAAATGGCGGTTGATGTGGGGGTGAAGGTGGTGGGGTGCGGGTAGGGGTAGTGGGGTGGGGGAGTAGGTTGTGAGTACGGGTAGTGGGGTGGGAGTAGGGATAGTGGGTGGGTAAGGGTAGTGGAGTGAAGGTAAGGGTAGTGGAGTGGGAGAGTGGGTTGTGGGTAGGGGTAATGGGGTGGGGATAAGGGTAGTGGAGTGGAGTGGAGGTAAGGGAAGTGGAGTGGGGTAGTGGGGTGTGGGTAGGGGTAGTGGGATGGGGGTAAGGGTAGTGGAGTGGAGGTAATGGTAGTGGAGTGGGGTAGTGGGGTGGGGGTAGGGGCAGTGGAATGGGGGTAAGGGTAGTGGAGTGGAGGTAAGGGTAGTGGAGTGGGAGAGTGGGGTGTGGGTAGTGGAGTGGAGTGGAGTGGAGTGGAGGTAAGGGTAGTGGAGTGGGGTAGTGGGGTGTGGGTAGTGGAGTGGAGTGGAGGTAAGGGTAGTGGAGTGGGGGAGTGGGTTGTGGGTAGGGGTAATGGGGTGGGGGGTAAGGGTAGTGGAGTGGAGTGGAGGTAAGGGTAGTGGAGTGTGGTAGTGGGGTGTGGGTAAGGGTAGTGGGATGGGGGTAAGGGTAGTGGAGTGGAGGTAAGGGTAGTGGAGTGGGGTAGTGGGGTGGGGGTAGGGGTAGTGGAATGGGGGTAAGGGTAGTGGAGTGGAGGTAAGGGTAGTGGAGTGGGGGAGTGGGGTGTGGGTAGGGGTAGTTGGGTGGGAGTAAGGGTGGTAGGGTGGGGGTAAGGGTAGTGGAGTGGGGTTAGGGGTTGTAGGGTGGGGATAGGGGTAGTGGGGTGGGAGTAAGGGTGGTGGGGTGGGGGTAAGGGTGGTGGGGTGGGGGTACGGGTGGTAGGATGGAGGTGAGGCTAGTGGAGTAGGGTTAGGGGTAATAGGGTGGGGATAGGGGTAGTGGGGTGGGAGTAAGGGTGGTGGGGTGGGGGGTAAAAGTAGTGGAGTAGGGGTAGGGGTAGTAGAGTGGGGAGTGAGGTAGTGGGGAGGGAGTAAGGGTGGTGGGGTGGGGGTAAGTGTAGTAGGGTAGGGAAAGGGGTAGTGTGGAGGGAATAAGGGTGGTGGGGTGGGGGTAAGGGTATTAGGGTAGGGAGAGGGGTAGTGGGGAGGGAGTAAGGGTGGTGGGGTGGGGGTAAGGGTATTAGGGTGGGTATATAGGTAGTGGGGAGGGTGGTGGGGTGGGGGTAAGATTAGTAGGGTAGGGAGAGGGGTAGTGGGGAGGGAGTAAGGGTGGTGGGGTGGGGGTAAGGGTATTAGGGTGGGTATATAGGTAGTGGGGAGGGTGGTGGGGTGGGGGTAAGATTAGTAGGGTAGGGAGAGGGGTAGTGGGGAGGGAGTAAGGGTGGTGGGGTGGGGGTAAGGGTATTAGGGTGGGTATGTAGGTAGTGGGGAGGGAGTAAGGGTGGTGGGGTAGGAGTAAGAGTAGTAGGGTGGGGATAGGAGTAGTGGAGTGGGAGTTGGGGTGGTGGGGTGGGGGTAAGGGTGTTTGGGTGGGAATGTTATCACTAGGTGACCCTTCCTAATGAAGCAACTTTGTCTTACAAACTGTGGGGAAAATGTTAAAACGATCAGTCCTTAGCGGTTAAAGGCATGCGACTGTAGGCGGATATGCATCATTCCGAGAGGCTATAATTTATCAATACCTCCAGGTGTCCCCAAATGTATTTCTATCTGTCCCCATGCACGCTGATACGTTTTTGAAAGGAATGACAAAGGACAAGTGTCAGTGTGTCCACTCTCGACCGCGCTCCCACATAAGTCACCTCGAATGAGATCGATAATGAAAAATCACTGCTTGAGAACGCAAGAAGCCCACATGTCAGGTGTGAGTACAATAATATACAGGCACAATAACATTGTTGCCATACCAAGCAGGTCATGCCTTGTAGCGATGAGAAAGGCGACGAGGAAGGCGAGGAGGAGGAGGAGGAGAAGGAGGAGGAAGAGGAGGAGGAGGAGGAGGAGGAGGAGGAGGAGGAGGAGGAGGAGGAGGAGGAGGAGGAGGAGGAGGAGGAGGAGGAGGAGGAGGAGGAGGAGAAGGAGGAGGAGGAGAAGGACGAGGAGGAAGAGGAGGAGGAGGAGGAGGAGGAGGGGGGAGGGGCAGGGGGGAGGGGGAGTTTATGGGGGAGGGGGGAGGAGGAGGGGGAGGATGGGTAGCAGGAGGAAGAGGAGGAGGAGGAGGAGGAGGAGGAGGAGGAGGAGGAGGAGGAGGAGGAGGAGGAGGAGGAGGAGGAGGAGGAGGAGGAGGAGGAGGAGGAGGAGGAGGAGGAGGAGGAGGACGACGACGAGGAGGAGGAGGAGGAGGAGGAAGAGGAAGAGGAAGGGGAAGAGGAAGAGGAGGAGGAGGAGGAGAAGGAGGAGGAGGAGGAGGACGAGAAATACGAGGATAAAGAGGAGGAAGAGGAAGAGGACGAGGAGGAGGAGGAGGAAGAGGAGGAGGAGGAGGAGGAGGAGGAGGAGGAGGAGGAAGAGGAAGAGGAAGAGGAAGAGGAAGAGGAAGAGGAAGAGGAAGAGGAGGAGGAGGAGGAGGAGGCGGAGGAGGAGGAGGAGGAGGAGAAGGAGGAGGAGGAGGAGCAATAGGAGGAGAAGGAGCAGCAATACGAGGAGGAGGAAGAGCAGTAGGAGGAGCAGGAGGAGAAGCAGGAGGAGCAGAAGCAGGTGGAGGAGCAGGAGCAAGAGGAGCAGGAGCAAGATGAGCAGGAGCAGGAGCAATAGGATGAGCAGGAGCAGGAGCAATAGGAGGAGCAGGAGCAGGAGCAATAGGAGGAGCAGGAGGAGAAGCAGGAAGAGAAGCAGGAGGAGCAGAAGCGGGAGAAGGAGCAGGTGGAGGAACAGGAGCAGGTGGAGGAGCAGGAGCAGGAGAAAGAAAAGGAGCAGCAGCAGGAGCAGCAGGAGGAGCAGCAGAAGGAGCAGCAGGAGGAGGAGCAGCAGGAGGAGGAGCAGCAGAAGCAACAGCAGGAAGAGCAGGAGCAGCAGCACCAGGAGCAGAACCAGGACCAGGCGAAAGAAATCGTCTGTCAACTTTGCAAAACAATATATGTATGCACGCACACACACGCGCGCGCGCGCGCTCGCGCGCAAACACACACACACACACACACACACACACACACACACACACATATGGCAGACACATACACACACGGTTCAGCAGGAGGTCATTCTAACCGACCTAACGACCGGCTCACCGTCTGACCGAGTGACTGACGACTGACGGGTGGATAGCGACTAGCTATTATATCAACTCGCATTATCTACAATCTTGAGTGAAAATTAAAGCCAGAAATCTGTAGAATAGGCACACACGTCGTAATTATTGTCTCAGACACATGACAATCAACTCAATAAATGGTGGTTGAAGATGGTGGGCAGCGGGTAGGGGTAGTAGGGTGGGGGAGTGGGTTGTAAGTACGGGTAGTGGGGTGGGAGTAAGGATAGTGGGGCTGTGGTAAGGGTAGTGGAGTGAAGGTAAGGGTAGTGGAGTGGGGGAGTGGGTTGTGGGTAGGGGTAGTGGGGTGGGGGTAAGGGTAGTGGAGTGGAGGTAAGGGTAGTGAAGTGGGGTAGTGAGGTGTGGGTAGGGGTAGTGGGATGGGGGTAAGGGTAGTGGAGTGAAGGTAAGGGTAGTGGAGTGGGGGAGTGGGTTGTGGGTAGGGGTAGTGGGGTGGGGTTAAGGGTATAGTGGAGTGGAGGTAAGGGTAGTGGAGTGGGGTAGTGGGGTGTGGGTAGGGGTAGTGGGATGGGGGTAAGGGTAGTGGAGTGGAGGTAACGGTAGTGGGGTGTGGGTAGGGGTAGTGGAATGGGGTTAAGGGTAGTGGAGTGGAGGTAAGGATAGTGGAGTGGGGGAGTGGGGTGTAGGTAGGGGTAGTTGGGTGGGAGTAAGGGTGGTAGGGTGGGGGTAAGGGTAGTGGGGTGGGGGTAGGGGTGGTAGGATGGAGGTGAGGCTAGTGGAGTAGGGTTAGGGGTAGTAGGGTGGGGGTAGGGGTAGTGGGGTGGGAGTAAGGGTGGTGGGGTGGGGGTAAGGGTGGTGGGGTGGGGGTAGGGGTGGTAGGATGGAGGTGAGGCTAGTGGAGTAGGGTTAGGGGTAGTAGGGTGGGGATAGGGGTAGTGGGGTGGGAGTAAGGGTGGTGGGGTGGGGGTAAAAGTAGTAGAGTAGGGTTAGGGGTAGTAGAGTGGGGATATGGGTAGTAGTTTGGGAGTAAGGGTGGTGGGGTAGGAGTAAGGGTAGTAGGGTGGGGAGAGGGGTAGTGGGGAGGGAGTAAGGGTGGTGGGGTGGGGGTAAGGGTATTAGGGTAGGGAGAGGGGTAGTGGGGAGGGAGTAAGGGTGGTGGGGTGGGGGTAAGGGTATTAGGGTGGGGATAGGGGTAGTGGGGAGGGAGTAAGGGTGGTGGGGTGGGGGTAAGGGTATTAGGGAATGGAGAGGGGTAGTGGGGAGGGAGTAAGGGTGGTGGGGTGGGGGTAAGGGTATTAGGGTGGGTATGTAGGTAGTGGGGAGGGAGTAAGGGTGGTGGGGTAGGAGTAAGAGTAGTAGGGTGGGGATAGGAGTAGTGGAGTGGGAGTTGGGGTGGTGGGGTGGGGGTAAGGGTGTTTGGGTGGGAATGTTATCACTAGGTGACCCTTCCTAATGAAGCAACTTTGTCTTACAAACTGTGGGGAAAATGTTAAAACGATCAGTCCTTAGCGGTTAAAGGCATGCGACTGTAGGCGGATATGCATCATTCCGAGAGGCTATAATTTATCAATCCCTCCAGGTGTCCCCAAATGTATTTCTATCTGTCCCCATGCACGCTGATACTTTTTTGAAAGGAATGACAAAGGACAAGTGTCAGTGAGTCCACTCTCGATCGCGTTCCCACATAAGTCACCTCGAATGAGGTCGATAATGAAAAATCACTGCTTGAGAACGCAAGAAGCCACATGTCAGGTGTGAGTACAATAATATACAGACACAATAACATTGTTGCCATACCTAGCAGGTCATGCCCTGTAGCGATGAGGAAGGCGACGAGGAAGCGAGGAGGAGGAGGAGGAGAAGGAGGAGGAGGAGGAGGAGGAGGAGGAGGAGGAGGAGGAGGAGGAGGAGGAGGAGGAGGAGGAGGAGGAGGAGGAGGAGGAGGAGGACGAGGAGGAGGAGGAGGAGGAGGAGAAGGAGGGGGAGGGGGAGGAAGAGGGGGAGGGGGAGGAGGCAAAGGAGGAGGAGGAGGAGGAGGGGGAGGAGGGGGAGGAGGGGGAGGAGGGGGAGGAGGAGGAGGAGGAGGGGGAGGAGGGGGAGGGGGGAGGAGGGGAGGAGGGGTAGGAGGGGGAGGGGGAAGGGGGGGAGGGGGAAAAGGGGGGAGGGGGGGAGAGGGAGGAGGGGGAGGAGGAAGAGGAGGAGGAGGCGGAGGCGGAGGCGGAGGCGGAGGCGGAGGCGGAGGCGGAGGCGGCGGAGGCGAGGCGGCGGAGGCGGAGGCGGAGGCGGTGGAGGCGGAAGCGGAGGCGGAGGCGGAGGCAGAGGCGGAGGCGTAGGAGGAGGAGGAGGAGGAGGAGGAGGAGGAGGAGGAGGAGGAGGAGGAGGGGGAGGAGGAGGGGGAGGAGGGGGGGGAGGGGGGGGAGGGGGAGGAGGGGGAGGGGGAGGGGGGGAGGGGGGAGGGGGGAGGGGGAGGGGGGAGGGGGAGGGGGGAGGGGGAGGGGGGAGGGGGGAGGAGGGGGAGGAGGGGGAGGAGGGGGAGGAGAGGGAGGAGGGGGAGGAGGGGGAGGAGGAGGAGGAGGAGGAGGAGGAGGAGGAGAAGGAGGAGGAGGAGGAGGAGGAGGAGGAGGAGGAGGAGGAGGAGGAGGAGGAGG
>JAWQFJ010008176.1:25000-37500 GCA_034096865.1 Theodoxus fluviatilis | reverse complement strand
ACTCTATTCGACACGGATCTGAGGGGCGCGAAAAATTAGCAGAGCGATGATTGGAAGATGATCAAGGGGCGCGAAAATAACGAGCAGTGATTGGGAGTTAATCACGTGACGGAGTTATCGTCAGGTCTGACGGAGCATTCTAGAACAGACAGAGCCATCGGTTGGATGGGTACGGTTTAGCGGGGCAAAGGCTCCGCTGACCGGGAGCCACGCGGGTGGCGGGCAAAGTCGTTTCGCTTTGCCGAGAAAACTCGTCGTTGGGGGCCTGTGGTGGGTCAGCCGCGAGAGTGGAAAGAGAGCCTTTGGTTGAGATGGAGGGAAGTTTCGCTTATGGGAGGATCCACGGCTTGGCGTTTGAGGTAATGTACGATTCACGATAATTCTTTGCCTTGGGAAAATTGACCGTTGGTTAGGGCGGGAAAAAGGTCAGACTTTGGGAATTAGTGAATTGTGTCTTGGAATTGAACTAAATCTTTGGGGAGAGGTTGGGGAAATGCCTATCTCCGTGTGACAGATTCATGTTTTACCCTCTTTATTGCTTTAATGGTTTAAGCGTGTTTTTAAGACTGAAGCATCACACCACTACCACTATGAATTGTGTGTTTATGCATGTTTTAAGTAAGGAATACTTAATGACATAGAAGCCAGCCAGACCTCAAATAAATGTAGTATGTTAAGCAACCAGCCATGCCTTGAAAAGAGATTACTGTGGTGAAGTCTTGTGGAAACAGTGAACCGGTTTCCAGTTTGGGCGCCAAGCTTTGAGCCCAGAGAATTTGTGCTGACTGTGGGAGACTTTGAACACAGTGGGACGAAAATGCGCCAATTTTCTCTTCTTTCCCATTGGCCCAGAGTAGTGAACTTTTAAGAGTTTGGGCGGTAGAAAAGTGCTTAGTCAGCAGGCGCCAAACATCCCCTTCTTCCCATTGGTGAGTCTCTGAGACTCTCAATGGAGACATGGGAGCAGGGGATAAATACAGACAGCAGTCTGCTAGTGGAACTGGCGTGTTTGGGGACTGGCGTGTTTGGGGACTGGCGTGTTTGGCGACTGGGTGTTTGCCCCTCTGCTGGGAGCGAGAGAATACAATCATGGTATCAGTTAAGGCCAGTCTGACCTAAGGGAGGACAGGGAATGGTTTCCCTCCCCACCCTCCTTCAACCCACCGCCTCCAGCCCCCCTGGATGGAGGAGATGCCGGCAACCGCTCGCTGACAAGCTGCAACCGAAGCGGAGATGACCCTGACCCCGCCACCAGACACGGGACGAGAGATGAGGCCAGTTCAACCTCCCCTCTGCAGGCCCACCCCTGCATCAGTCTACACCCCCTCCACACCCCAAGACAACCTTCTTCTGGAGCTGCCAGGGGGTCAACTGCCCTGACCCCCTTCAGCAGAGACAACCACAGGGTCACGCCGCCCTAACCCCCCCTTCATCATTCCTCCACAGAACGGACTCAGTGAACTCAGATAAGTTTTACCATGATATGAAAAAGGCTGGCTGGCTAAAATTAGGATTGAACAAAGGAGTTTCATGCATGAAAATTGATTTACCAATCATTATTTTGAATCACTTCCAGAATCATTAAAGTTCCTTATTAATTATCAACTCTGCGTCCTTACGTCATTGCATGAGTGTGAGAGAAAATTAACCTGTGCGTTCCTCCTCCACAAGAATTAATCCCCTAGACAAGTGCATGTAGCACCGAGCCTGTGTTTTTCCAGAACACAGGAGGAGCAACGTCACAGAAATGGGGGCTCGTCCGGGATATGAATAATAAGAATAATCAATCACAGAAATGGGGGCTCGTCCATAGATTTAAGTCAGTAAATGTAGTTGTGGAAATTTTCTATCTCTGATACAGAGTAGACACTCCCTTTGGTCGAAACTGTTGTGTTGTGTCATGATATGTCACTCATCATGCATTGATAGAATTGTTGAGGGTACCCTCACATGTGAAATCTTGCTGCCTGCATTATTTTTTTTGATTGCATGAATTTAGGTTGAAGTTGCTCTGTGACCTTTTTGTACTGCCTGTGGGTTCTTCCTGTGTCGCTATGGCTAAAGTGATAGAGGGTAGGCCTAGCGTGAAGGATATTTTGTCACTAGACAGGGCAGGGCTGGATGATTTAGTGAAACATTTTGGCTTGGTGGTGAGCGGAGGAACTAAAAAGGCGGGGAGTTGTGAGAAATAATGATTAACTTCGTGTTGGCAGCACGTTGTGAGGTTGGTGAGGCGAAAGTGTCTGTGCATGGGGAGATGTCAGTAGGCGTCAGTTCGTCTGAGAGAACTGGAGTTGAGATAGAAGGAGTTTGTTTATTGGAGCTGACAAGCAGTGAGAGCAGTGTTATAAATGCCAGAGGTTTGGCCACTAAGCCAGAGATTGCCGTAGTGGTCAAACCCATGCTATGGTGTGAGCAGGTGTGAAACCTTATCTGTGATTATGAAGGTGTGAAACCTTATTTGTGTTGATTCAGGTGTGAAACCTTATTTGTGATGATGACAGGTGTGAAGCCTGCTTAATTAACGATGAAGGTGAGAAGCCTCATCAAAGGTGTGAAGCCTGATTAATTAAGTCATTGTGGGTGAGAAATCTCACATGTGTTTAGGTGGGAATCCTAATCAGTGTTGCTGTGGGTGGGAAACCTAACAGGTAGTGGTGCAGGTGAGAAACCTCACCTGTACTGTTTGAGGTGTGAAGCCTTATAGACAGTTGTGACTGTGCAGTGAGATGGAGAGGTGTGAAACCTGAGCATGGGGAGATAAGCGTCTGCAGTAAGAGAGAGATTGCAGAAAGATGGAGAGGTGGATGCAGAGAGAGAGAGAAGAAGAGCTTCTTCCAGCCTATGAGCCCTGGAGAATTGGAGAGAGAGAATGTGGAGATGGGAAGAGAGATGTCAAGTGTTATCAATGTTTTAGATTTGGACACTGGAGGCATGAGTGTGGGAAGGAGAGAAAGAAGAGAGATGAGCAACGAAGTGGAAGCAGGTCACCCAGGGTTTTCAAGTGCTACAGATGCCTGAAAAATGGGCACATAGCTAAGGATTGTAGAGTGAAGTTGATTCATGACCCTGGAGCTCGGGTAGCTTTGGTGAGAAACCTTGGCGTAGTGCTAGAGGATAGCCGACCGGTGTGTGAGACCGTGGGTGGAGTGGAGCATGGAGAGAATGGGTCGTGTGAGAAACATAGACTCAAGCATGTTGAGGAGTGTTTCACTCCGTATGTGTCCACGGGGAAATTGTGTGTGGGGAAAAGGGAAGTACCTATCACGGTGCGTCGTTGTACCGGCGCACAAATCACGTTAGTGCGGTCTGGGGTTCTGTCAGACTGGGGAGAGTCGGACACTGGGGAGAGAGTTTGAGTGACTGGCTGGGGTGGTGTGGTTGTGTTGTCACGCGTTGGCAGTAGTGGTCATTCCACTCCCTTACATGAAGTAAGGCTGAAGACAAATGTTTATTGTGGTCACGCAGTAGTTGGCGTGTTGAAGGAGTTACCTGTTCCAGGTGTTGATGTGATGTTGGGGAATGATCTAGCAGGCCGGGAAGTGATAGTCACCCCGGGAGAACTTGTTAGTCATGCATGTGAGATAGGGGAGCCTGTGTTGCTCAAAGCTCTCCAGAGTGGGGAGAGTGAGTCTGAGAGAGAGGATGATGGAGTACTCCGAGATAGGGTGTTGACACGGTCCACCCCGCAGAGGATGGAGAATTCAGAGGTGAAGTTGGAGGACCAGCTTCATGATGAGATTAGTGAGAAGGCAGAGAGCACTATGAAGGAAGAAGTGCTAGAGGGAGTGGAGAAAGGGGGCAGAGAAGAAGAGTTAGTGGGAGTAGAGAGAGAAGACGAGTGTGGGAGAGAAAAGGAAGAGAGGACGGATGAAGGAGCGATGAGCGTGCAACAGCGGCATGTTTCTAGGGAGGAATGCACGATGGAGGTCAAGTGTGAGTCTTGTGAAGAGACTGATGTGGAGTTAGAAGACTCGTTTTTGTCACCTGTGATGGGTGGTGGTCGATCTAATGATCGAGAGAGAGGTGGTGAATCAGAGAGGTGTGGGTTGGAACCACTAGGGAAAGTGGAGGAGAGAGAAGTGTGTGTGGGAATTGAGGGAGAAGTTGAGGAAGAGATGGAGGAAGAAGAAGTAGAGATGAAAGTAGAGATAGAGGTCAAGGGAGAGATAGATGGGAAGCCTGAGCCTTGTGTGGAGACAAGGGTTGAAAGGCTGCATGATTTGAGAGAGGAAATGATGAAAGCAGGGGAGAAAGATCAGGAGAAACATGTGGATGTGTTTTCCTTTCTGAGCAGTTGGAAAGAAAGAGTGATGAACGCGGTAGGCTGTGCTGCTGGATGTCGAGGAGAAGCAAAACAGCGAGAGAGGAAGTGGTATGAGTGGAAATCAAGGAAGAAAAAGTTTAAGCTTGAAAGAGAATGCTAGTGTTTCCTCAATGAGCTGTGGTCGTTGAACAGACACCCGTGCTGTTGTTGGGAGAAGAGATGCATTCTAGTTGTGTGATTTGTGTCAATGATATCATGTTGAGCAGAGTATAGCTCATTGATGTGCAGGTAATTCCCCCTGTGGGTACGGGGTTGTTTAAGAATTGTCCCACCGCGTCCCCTACGCGATTCGTAAGAGGCGAATGAATAGGAAGATCGTCAGACAGGCGATATCTTTTGTAAATTCCAGATGTTAGAGAGGAGTAGGAACCCCTTTTCGGAGGCGCAGTGGCCGAGTGGTTAGCGCGCTGGACTTACGGTCGCTTGCGACTGGTGGGTACGGCGTTCGAAGCTGCGCGGTCCACAGTGTTGCATCCTTGAGCAAGGTGCTTAACTCGCATTTGCTTCTCCCCACCCGAGGAGTAAAACCGGGTATGTGACGTACTTGTTCTTTGATCAAATTAACTCGTTTAAATGTCTAGGGGAAGAACCAAAGCACGCACCTTCATTCCTCCATTCACACGCTAGATGGTAATTGTCTAAATGAAGTAATGGCAAAAACGGTATCAATTCAAAGGAAGTAGTTTAATTTTCATGAATGCATTTACCAGTGAATGGTGACTGAGCGACAAACGCTACAATAAATGCATAGAATGCAAGTAGAAAACAATCAATTCAGTTCAGCAATTTGAAGCGAGACAAGTAAAAAGAAAACAATGAAAAGAAAGATGTCTGCCCGAGCCGAGGTAATTAACTAAATGTACTTATCTGACCCTTTCGATGAAAAACGTGCAGGTGGAGAAGCACGGACCTAAACCCCACGCTCACCGCGTTAGCACCGGGGTTGGAATTGGGGGGGGAGGGGGTCTGAGTGCACCGACATTGCAGCCGGTGACCCTGGAGGGAAATCACCACAGTCGATGAAACAGCTGAAACTTGGCATTCTTTCATTCTCTCTCTCTCTCTGGCATTCCTTCTTCTTCTGCGTCGTGTCGAGGGAACTGGCTCCTACGTCTTCTTCTTCTTCTTCCTCGGAAAGGAGTCGGTCTGCTCTCCAACAAGACAGGCCACCACACTTTAGCAAAGCAGGCAAGCTGGCTGGCAGGCAAGCTGGCTGTTCAACATTCCACCACCCCCTGGCAGAGGGGTTCGCTTCCAACTGGCTCCGGGCCGGCTGAGGTTTCTTACTATTCCCATTCTACGTTTCTCTATATGGCCACCGCCAAGTATAAACCTAACAAGCAGGGCGCCAGCATCTTCACGGACACTGCTTTTGCTGAAAATAAATGTTATGACGCCTCGAGCATCCGGCGACACTTGTTTAAATAACTTCGCTGACGTCACCAAGTCCAGCCAGTCCAATCACTACTGTCCATCCCACCCCACTCTGACTGGTCAATTCACAAGTTGAAATTCACTGGTTGGTCAGCGCTAAAACGCCAGTGAAGTCCACTACACTGGTAACGCTTTCAAGTTATTCACATGCACAGGGGTCAATTCTGTACTGACACCGGCTCAGGGCAATGAAAAAACCTCTAAGGCTACGGCTCAGCAGACGCATAGTAAACATTTCTAATAATACTAATAACCACAAGGCATGAAAAAACGTTGTCTCGCCACACCTCCCTACCACAATGAGAAAAATGTTATAGACATGACATTTTTCACAAGTCACAATTCAAACAGTCAAAACTCTCAAACAACAGGGGACCCCGGGTTACGTGGTCTATACTAAACTCAAAAACCATCGCACCACACAACCACCTGACCATCACACTGGCCCACAAAACTCTCACACTCCACCCATCACATTCTTCTCTGCACAGCACACTCCAATAAACAGCCAAACACATCAACTCTTTCTCACTCTCACACCCAGTCATTCCTCTCTCTAAATTTAACCTTTTTTCCTCTTCCTCCAGTCAAACCATTTTCTCTCCCTGTGGCTCGCCTCTCCGAGACTCACACCACCACACGCAACCTCTCCCATCTCCATTCCTTCCTCTCCCACATCCTCCAACTCCACACCAGTCTTCCCACAAGACTCAATTCCTTCCTCTCCCACATCCTCCAACTCCACACCAGTCTTCCCACAAGACTCAATTCCTTCCTCTCCCACATCCTCCAACTCCACACCAGTCTTCCCACAAGACTCAATTCCTTCCTCTCCCACATCCTCCAACTCCACACCAGTCTTCCCACCAGACTCATGCCCAACTTCCGCACACCTCCTCTTCCTCCGGGTGGAACACATCAACACCCCACTCTCAGTCTCATCTTTCAACTTCTCCCTCCTCTTCCGGGTGGAACACATCAACACCCTCCTCTCAGACTCATTCTCAACTTCCATCTCTTCCTCTCTCACACACTTGTCCTCTCCCTCCACCTTCACCATTGACACTTCTCTGTCTCCATCCCTGACTCTGTCTCTGTCCCTGACTACGTCTCTGTCCTTGACTACGTCTCTGTCCCTGACTACGTCTCTGTCCCTGACTACGTCTCTGTCCCTGACTACGTCTCTGTCCTTGACCCCGTCTCCGACTCTGACCCTGTCCTCGACTCTGACCCTGTCCTCGACTCTGACCCTGTCCTCGACTCTGACCCTGTCCTCGACTATGACTCTGTCAATTCCCACTCTCTCCAACGAACGACAAGCAACCATCTCACACTGACTCTCCTCAGCAACAACCTCCTCACACCGACTCTCCTCAGCAACAACCTCCTCAGCAACAACAACCTCCTCAGCAACAACAACCTCCTCAGCAACAACAGCCTCCTCACAAGCAACAACAACCTCCTCACACCGACTCGCACCGCCAATGCCAGACAACACAACTCTCTCCCCAATGCTGGACATTCCACAACCTTCAACAGCATCACTCCGCACCAGCAAAACCTCCGCACCGACACCACGCAACACAGTGTCACACCGCCCTCGAGGAGACACACACGGAACGAAACATTCCTCAACTCTCTCTCTCTCCTGCCTCCTCTCTCTCTCTAACTTCCGCTCTGCCTCCCATTTCTCCCTTCTCTTCACAGTCTCCTTCCGCATCGCTTCTCTCCATTCCCTGTCTCTTCTCTCTAAACTTGCGTACTTCTCCCTCAGTTTCCTGTCTAACTCCTCCCCTCTGAATCTGCAGAACCTCCATTGCAACTCATATTCAGTAGCCCCCTCGCCTGCACTCAACCCAAACTTCTCAAACAACAACTCCAATCCCGCCTTATCTAATGAATAAATCAAGGCAATGGTTGGAAATTCTGCTTCTTCCCCCATTTTAAGATTCACTAGCTTCACACACTAACGAACTCAGCAAAACTTCGAACAGCAGTAACTGCACGCTTTCCAGCTAGTCAAAACAAGGTCACACAGTGCAGCAAGGCATGTGAGCAACAAGGTGAATCAAAAACAGAAATGGCAGGTCAGGTCATGTCACAACACTCTCGCTCAAGGCACAGACACTCCAAATTTAACTGTGAAACATGAATTCAGATTTACTTTACTTTTGCATTTCGTTCAAATTATCCCGAGACGAAGACCCCAAATGTGACGTACTTGTTCTTTGATCAAATTAACTCGTTTAAATGTCTAGGGGAAGAACCAAAGCACGCACCTTCATTCCTCCATTCACACGCTAGATGGTAATTGTCTAAATGAAGTAATGGCAAAAACGGTATCAATTCAAAGGAAGTAGTTTAATTTTCATGAATGCATTTACCAGTGAATGGTGACTGAGCGACAAACGCTACAATAAATGCATAGAATGCAAGTAGAAAACAATCAATTCAGTTCAGCAATTTGAAGCGAGACAAGTAAAAAGAAAACAATGAAAAGAAAGATGTCTGCCCGAGCCGAGGTAATTAACTAAATGTACTTATCTGACCCTTTCGATGAAAAACGTGCAGGTGGAGAAGCACGGACCTAAACCCCACGCTCACCGCGTTAGCACCGGGGTTGGAATTGGGGGGAGGGGGTCTGAGTGCACCGACATTGCAGCCGGTGACCCTGGAGGGAAATCACCACAGTCGATGAAACAGCTGAAACTTGGCATTCTTTCATTCTCTCTCTCTCTCTGGCATTCCTTCTTCTTCTGCGTCGTGTCGAGGGAACTGGCTCCTACGTCTTCTTCTTCTTCTTCCTCGGAAAGGAGTCGGTCTGCTCTCCAACAAGACAGGCCACCACACTTTAGCAAAGCAGGCAAGCTGGCTGGCAGGCAAGCTGGCTGTTCAACATTCCACCACCCCCTGGCAGAGGGGTTCGCTTCCAACTGGCTCCGGGCCGGCTGAGGTTTCTTACTATTCCCATTCTACGTTTCTCTATATGGCCACCGCCAAGTATAAACCTAACAAGCAGGGCGCCAGCATCTTCACGGACACTGCTTTTGCTGAAAATAAATGTTATGACGCCTCGAGCATCCGGCGACACTTGTTTAAATAACTTCGCTGACGTCACCAAGTCCAGCCAGTCCAATCACTACTGTCCATCCCACCCCACTCTGACTGGTCAATTCACAAGTTGAAATTCACTGGTTGGTCAGCGCTAAAACGCCAGTGAAGTCCACTACACTGGTAACGCTTTCAAGTTATTCACATGCACAGGGGTCAATTCTGTACTGACACCGGCTCAGGGCAATGAAAAAACCTCTAAGGCTACGGCTCAGCAGACGCATAGTAAACATTTCTAATAATACTAATAACCACAAGGCATGAAAAAACGTTGTCTCGCCACAGGGTACCAAATGGCCCTCTTCAGGGCTGCCAAAAACAGCCCTCCTCAGGGCTTCTCCCCAGGTCCTTCGGATGAGACCTTTATAAACCGAGGCCTAGTGTGTAATACGCATTCACAAAAACATCAAAAATCGCGCACTATAAAGATCCTGACACTCATGTCCTCGACGGGTGAGTGCCGGCCACAGACAAAATACCCAGCATGCAAAAAAAGAAAAAGAAAAAAAGTGTAGCAGTTTCACCAGTATGTCGGTGTTGGCTACCTTAAAACCTAAGAAGAAGAAGAAGAACACATTGCGATGGGGCGTTCAAAAGGCTTCACGGCCTATATCTAGCCTCTCAACTACTACTACTACTACTACTACTACTACTACTTGTTCTCTTGATTTCTGTTGACTTACACCCCTGTAGAGTTTGCAGTGAGAACGTTTTAGTTGGTTGTCAATGTGGTGTACCAGAATTTTGAGATGTTTCATGTTGAGTGGCTTTGCTGAAAGCGAATTGGTTTGAGTCTCGCTGCGACATAGAAAGATGGTTTGTCTCTGTTATGAGATGCTTGTTCTGCTGATGAGGAGTTTAACTCCCCCCAAACGTTTTTCTTTCATGTGTCAACTGACTGAGGCACGACCAAGTGCTAAGAATTTTGCTTTTGAGTGGAGACTTGTCCCTCCCAAAGCTTTTGTATGAGTGGCATATGTTCTAGGAAGTGATAACGTGACTATCTGATGTGCTGTCACATGAATAGAGTTATGAATAGTTCTTCTCATTTGAGTCTATGTTTTGAAATTTTCTTGTTAAACTCAGTAAGAAAATTTCACTTTGAAGGGTGGGGGAGTGTGACAGATTCATGTTTTACCCTCTTTATTGCTTTAATGGTTTAAGCGTGTTTTTAAGACTGAAGCATCACACCACTACCACTATGAATTGTGTGTTTATGCATGTTTTAAGTAAGGAATACTTAATGACATAGAAGCCAGCCAGACCTCAAATAAATGTAGTATGTTAAGCAACCAGCCATGCCTTGAAAAGAGATTACTGTGGTGAAGTCTTGTGGAAACAGTGAACCGGTTTCCAGTTTGGGCGCCAAGCTTTGAGCCCAGAGAATTTGTGCTGACTGTGGGAGACTTTGAACACAGTGGGACGAAAATGCGCCAATTTTCTCTTCTTTCCCATTGGCCCAGAGTAGTGAACTTTTAAGAGTTTGGGCGGTAGAAAAGTGCTTAGTCAGCAGGCGCCAAACATCCCCTTCTTCCCATTGGTGAGTCTCTGAGACTCTCAATGGAGACATGGGAGCAGGGGATAAATACAGACAGCAGTCTGCTAGTGGAACTGGCGTGTTTGGGGACTGGCGTGTTTGGGGACTGGCGTGTTTGGCGACTGGGTGTTTGCCCCTCTGCTGGGAGCGAGAGAATACAATCATGGTATCAGTTAAGGCCAGTCTGACCTAAGGGAGGACAGGGAATGGTTCCCTCCCCACCCCCCTTCAACCCACCGCCTCCAGCCCCCCTGGATGGATGAGATGCGGGCAGCCGCTCCCTGACAAGCTGCAACCGAAGCGGAGATGACCCTGACCCCGCCACCAGACACGGGACGCCCACCCCTGCAGGCCCACCCCTGCATCAGTCGACACCCCCTCCACACCCCAAGACAACCCCCTTCTGGAGCTGCCACGGGGTCAACTGCCCTGACCCCCTTCAGCAGAGACAACCACAGGGTCACGCCGCCCTAACCCCCCCTTCATCATTCCTCCACAGAACGGACTCAGTGAACTCAGATAAGTTTTACCATGATATGAAAAAGGCTGGCTGGCTAAAATTAGGATTGAACAAAGGAGTTTCATGCATGAAAATTGATTTACCAATCATTATTTTGAATCACTTCCAGAATCATTAAAGTTCCTTATTAATTATCAACTCTGCGTCCTTACGTCATTGCATGAGTGTGAGAGAAAATTAACCTGTGCGTTCCTCCTCCACAAGAATTAATCCCCTAGACAAGTGCATGTAGCACCGAGCCTGTGTTTTTCCAGAACACAGGAGGAGCAACGTCACACTCCGTAAGTCGTGAAAATTGTAATTCAATTCGTGAGCAGGGAATGGTTAAATTCAACTTACTCGCTTGGTGCGGGCAAGTTTTTCAACTAAGCATTCGGGCAAGGGTGCATCGCTTCATGTTGAATCACGCCTGTGTAAATTTTGGGGGAGAAAGCGTAGTTTCTCATTAGGCACTCGTTTGTATGTTTCCAGGCCACGCTCTACGCGCGCTTTATCCATTCTACTATTGCATTCCGCAATTACCTGCCTCCTGTGTTAGTTAGCGAGAACTCTACCTACGTCGGCGCGCGCCCAGCGTCGATTCGGCGAACGATACCTCGGGAGCACGCGGTGTGCTCATCCTCAACGGTGGTGATGGCTAAAGTGCAAGTACTCTTTCTTAGCAGTTCTGGGAGCTGCGTATCTTCGGCTATGACTAGCTGTGTGCTAAATTTGGGGTCTAGCGAAGAGGGCTGACGGACTGGCATGTGAAGTCCACAAAGTTGTGGCCTAACTGTCAGAGGAAAGGACAGTGTAGAAGTGGGGACGGTGGAAACGCTAGCGTCTATCACTCGCGCGAGGCAGTGAAATGCGCAGCCTATAGTTGTAGAGTCATACAACGAGCGTAGTGCGAGGAATGAACTGGTTCTTGTGTAGGACGGAATTATTCGCACTTATGCTGATGACCGGAGGAAGCTCCACTGCTTAGGAATGGACTTTCGGATTTACTGACGGTTTGGTGAGCTTGGTGCTCGTTGTCAGTGACACTTTAGGACGGGAGCGAGGCGTCGGTCGCCTGCTGTAGCCACGACGTATAGAGACGCCTGGGGCGTGCTTTTTCTTGGGACTACCTGCAGCCTTCTACGAGGAACTGTTTCTTCTGGGACTTGTCCGAGCACGGTGCTTGGGACAGTGTACTTTCGACGGACTGAAAGGGGAGAAGGGGGGGTAGGAGTCGTGTGCCCTTTTTGTGAGGCTTGGGTTGGTTTAGTTTGGCTTGGTTGTGTCGGTTTGTGCTATGACAGGATTAGCGTGTTCTGGACTGCGAGTGGTCTGGACTTCGAAACTGGTAAGAGAAAACCTTTTTCATCTTTCTTCGCTTGATTTCGGCATCTGTTTCATTGCTCACGGGAGCTTGTTTCGGACAGGATTGTCGTGCGAGAAAGGTGTGCGTGAATGTGGTTCGCGCGCGTCTGAATACCTCTCATTGTTTTCTGGCTTGTGTGGCTTTGGGCGGAAGTGCGTCAGCGCAAGGGGAAGAGGGGTTTGGCTAGCGGAGGTTTGGCTCATTAATATTCAGACAGGGGAAAGGT
>JAWQFJ010008176.1:17500-20000 GCA_034096865.1 Theodoxus fluviatilis | reverse complement strand
CACTACAGTATGGAATCTCTGCCCTCGTAGATCCCTGACTATACTCCTGGTGGGGAGAAGCAATGCGAATAAAGCACTTTGCCCAAAGATGCAACTTCAGGATCCGCTAGGTTTCGAGCGCTTCTACCGTTAGCGGCTAACGACAACAAAGAAGCGCGCGAGACACTGACTTAAGCTTAGATCTCATCCACTTACTGATGATAGCACTGTAATAGTCTATTTCAGTCATAGAAAATGAATACAGGTGGCTGTCGAATTAACGCATGAAATGTAGTCGTACATGAAAATGAAATGCTGAAATATTTTTTGGGGTTCATATCTAACTCCTGATATGAAGATTACGCTGTGTTCGAATGTTCCTTGTATGCGTATTTCAATTAGACTATGCTTGCACTTTGGACACAGGTGGGCATTTCCCCTGATTTCAGTTCACTTATTGTACAGTTTGTGTCTTGAATGTTGCGGTTGGATGAGGAAATGATGGTCACATTCCCTAACTTTCTCATAACTCGTATGTCGTAAAGGCAACTAGTTCCAGTGTAAAGGTACTTGTTTTGTTGAGCATTTCTTCGCTTTTTGTGGAATCCAGTTATCAATTGATTGTTGAATCCCACTGTGTTTTGGAGGTAGGAACTGACTCACCGCATCTCCCTACATGTAACAGACGGCTTCTTAGTGAAATCGTGAATTGAATTCGTTTTATTCTAATCAACTCTAACGTGTTTCATGATCAACGGCCTTAAGTAGCCTACAAAGGCTGATAGAGCATAAAACTTCATCCATCCATCACTCCATCCATCCATCCATCCATCCATCTTTCTATTCACCATTAACTGATGCATGTAGGTAACATTCTCTTCGAGTAATTTTTATGTTATAGTGAATAATATTCACACACACACACACACACACACACACACACACACACACACACACACACACACACACACACACACACACACACACACAGAGACACTCGTATATGTATCTATATTGAGGAATGTTACTCTAGCCGATAAAAATGTTTCTGAAGTTTCATTGAATCAGCAAAGCCACATTTGATTGCACGATCATGTTTCTAGGTGATTCCAAAGCAATACACAAAAAGACAGCCATTAAATCATTAATAGATTTTGTCAAACCACATTTCTGATACAAATACAGATTGCAAAAAAATGCTGAAACGGAAGAGCACTGGAAAGGGGAAATAGTATGTAAAAAATGCACCGCAAAAATTACTAAACGCGAGATCTTCTGATGCCAAGTTGCATAAGATAAATACAGGCCAACTGCAAAATTACGAAAGGCTGTAGCTCAGTCTGTCGCAACTACAAAGGCAAAAAACAAATGTATTTTTACACATATAAGCTTATTCACGTACAATCTTCAGATACAGGACTTGCGTGTGTGTGTGTATCTGTGTGTGTGTGTGTGTGTTGTGTGTGTGTGTGTGTGTGTGTGTGTGTGTCTGTGTGTGTATGTGTGTGTTGTGTGTGTGTGTGTGTGTATGTGTGTGTGTATGTATGTGTATGTGTGTGAATGTGAGTGTGTGAATATGTGTGTGTGTGTGTGTGTGCATGTGTGTGTATGTGTGTGTGTGAATGTGAGTGTAAATGTGTGTGTATGAGTGTGTGTGTGAGTGTGTTTGTATGTATGTGTGTGTGTATGTGTGTGTATGTGTGTGTGAATGTGAGTGTGTGTATGTGTGTGTATGAGTGTGCATGCCTGTAGTGCGTGCTGCACAGTTTCATCCTTGTTAGTCGTTGATAACACTTTTGTTGCAAATGGCTTATCCTAAATGCCTCATTGTTTCATTAGGAGCTGTTATGGTTCACACTTTATTCCATTTTCTATATTGTTTGAAACGTTTGCCATGTCAATGTTTTGGCGGGAACAAGCTGAGCTTTGCACTCTGAGACTGGTTTGGACTGGCTGTTTCCAAAATGAGCAGTGATGCAACAATGATTTGATTGGTTAAGCATGGTGGCGCATGCGCTGTGTGTAAGTTTTCAGTCGAAAAACGCCGAGGAAAACCTAATCAGTTGACTCTGAGAATGTCGTCATGAGTAGACGTATTTTGAGCAGCTCCGTGTTGAGGTAAAACACGTTAAAGAAATTCTTCAAGTCCTCCCCCGACCATCTGAAAGGTAAGAAGAACAGTGTCCTCTATGAATAAAGGTCCAGCTTTGTCGGATTATGACGCTGAGTTTCGTCGCATGAAGAAGTTTTGTCGTTTGGTTCTGAGCGCTAGCTGAAGTGTTTAAACCTGTGTCAGTACGGGTACATATGTGTGTGGGTGAACCCCCACAGGTGTCTATGGCCTTTCTAACCTCTCCTTTCGAGGTCTAGCCTTGAGAGAGAGAGTGTACTTGTGAATGCCCATTTCTGAGTGGACATCGTTTTTGGGCAGAAGTTTTCGTCGGTGGAAAATTCAACAATCGTCGTCGCCTATCTGCTTGAACTTGTGAGTAATCGGGGTCAACTTTGGTTTTGGGTCAAT
>JAWQFJ010008176.1:2500-12500 GCA_034096865.1 Theodoxus fluviatilis | reverse complement strand
AAGAGTTAAGTCATCAGAATGGGTACTTACAGTATGCTTTAATTGAAAGTGAAAGAAGATGGCGAGAGTGCAGTGCTGAACTAAACGAAAGGAATCTTGCTTTGCTGAGAGAGCAACACCGACTAAAAACTGAAGTAAACTACCTACACGAAACAACGAACAGGATCTCCAATTCACTAAATGGTAGAAAGGAAAGTATGAGACTGAAGAAAGGATTTCGTACCTATGAAGATCACACACCACGGCACCACTACTCGATGCAGGTAACGACTGATGTGCAAGATTGGGAAGCCCTGCCCCCAGATGCACATGCAGTACCCGATAACATCAGAGAACCCAGAGACAATAGGTTTTCTAACAATGATAATGTAGGGATGAAAACTAATTTTAAAAAAGCAAGGAATATTAAGCACAATTACAGGAGAGCCAGAGCAAGAGACCAAAGGAATTTAATAACTATCAGGCTGGGAGGAAATTCATCAGTGTCTTTGTCTGAAGCGACAATGCGGGGACGTTACTGCCGCCAACTTCCGTTCCAAAGGCATGTGCGGATCATGACAGCTCTGACACCACTCGTCCCAGGCGTGACTCCTCGAGTGATGCAAGACGCCCGAGGAAAACGTGCAAACGCCGCTCGACCTCGCAGAGCACTGTACTGGAGTGGATCATCAGGGGCGGGTTTCAAAATAGGTAGTCGATCTTGGTCGCAAGATCTTGCTTCGCAGTAAGAGCTAGCTAAAAAAGAAACTACCCAACGTGACGAAGTAATGCGCATGCGTAGACGTCACGACAAGAGGTGAACTAGCCACATTTCAATGGCCGACGTGTTGCCGGTTCATTCAGAAAACGCTCTATTTCGAGATACTAGCAACCCATCCAAAGAAAATATAAGCCATGCACAGCATTAATTTATCAAAGGTGTATGTTGAATGCATTAACAGATCGTGAAACCTCCTACAGTTTACACATCGAATGCAGGTCAACGCATCCACGCCGAACTTTTGTCTCGAATCTTAAAAGCTAGGCACCTCTCAAGCCATTCTGTAAACCAGAGTCAGATACTTTTGCCGGTAGGCAAAATCTCTAGTTTACTAGAATGCTCTCAAGCTGCCTCGCTCAATCTACGCTCGTCTTCGATTGGCTCGCTAGCAAGCAAAGAATGAAACTGCCCATTCGGCGAGATCTACGTAGATCTACCGAGATCTTCGCATTTTGAAACCCGCCCCAGAGACCAGCCAACCAGACTTAGGGGGGAGGAAAGACACACGGAAATTGTGGCGGGGGAGGTAGAAAGCAGGGAAGATTCCGTGGAACAACTGGAGGAGAAAACACCATGTGAAAGCCCCCACCAAGCTCTTGCAGCGAATTCTGCCGCGTCTCCTCCCAGTAGTGTGCCACCCAGATTGATGGGCATTTGGAATGGCAGACTGAGACAAAACGGGGAAACTGCACGTACAGGTTCAGACAGTGGCACCTCACATGCCCTCTTATCAACCTGACGGGCAAGCCGACGACCCGTCATTGCTGCATCTGACTCTTCTGGGCAGTTACAGGAAAGTTTGAACGATTTTACTTATTCTTCTAACCCTACATCTGTTTCGTCGGGTTTGAACATCGTATGCTGGAATGTTGAAGGCATATGTTCCAAACTTGATGAACCTGATTTTTGACTCACATGCGTCCGTCCGGGCGTCCGGGCGTCTGTAAAAAAACTTTAACGTTGGATTTTTCTCGGAGACTATTAAGTCTATCAACACCCAATTTGGCATGATGGTGTAGGATGACAAGGTGTACAAAAACATACATAGTGACTTGACCTTGCTTCAAGATCAAGGTCGCAGGGGCCGTAAATGTTGTCTAAAAAACAGCCATTTTTCACATTTTTCCAATTTTCTCTGAAGTTTTTGAGATTGGATACCTGACCTATATATGGTATATAGAGCATAAGTAAGTCCTATCTTTTGATACCAGTTTGATTGACCTTGCTTCAAGGTCAAGGTCACAGGAGGTCCTTAAAGTTGAATTGTATACATATTTTGAAGTGACCTTGACCCTGAACTATGAAAGATAACTTTTCCAAACTTCATAACATTGTAGTACACATGTTATACTTTCATACTAGGTCACCTGTGTCGTCCGTCCTGGCGTCCAGGCGTCCGTCCGGGCGTCCGGGCAGACCAGGCGTCCGGGCGTCCTTTAATCCGTAAAAAAACTTTAACGTTGGATTTTTCTCGGAGACTATTAAGTCTATCAACACCCAATTTGGCATGATAGTGTAGGATGACAAGGCGTACAAAAACATACACAGTGACTTGACCTTGCTTCAAGGTCAAGGTCACAGGAACTCTTTAAAATTGGATTGTATACATATTTTGAAGTGACCTTGACCCTGAACTATGGAAGATAACTAATCCAAACTTCACAACATTGTAGAACACACATGTTATACTTTCATCATGAGACACATTTGGTCACATATCATTAAGGTCAAGGTCACTTTGACCCTTATGAAATGTGACCAAAATGGGGTAGTGAACCACTAAAAGTGACCATATCTCATGGTAGAAAGTGCCAAAAAGCACCATTGTGCTTCCTATGTCTTGAATTAACAGCTTTGTGTTGCATGACCTTGGATGACCTTGACCTTGGGTCAAGGTCACATGTATTTTTCTAGGAAAAATGTGTAAAGCAGTTCTTAGTGTGTCATTGCTAGGTTTAGTTGTCTGACCTTGACCTTGAAGGTCACCTGAAGGTCAAGGTAATATAAAGGTCAGGGTCATGTAAAGGTCAAGGTCAAGCATGTGAGTCGTATGGGCTTTGCCCTTCTTGTTTATCACAAGATGATATTGAAGTGTAAATCTTGCCTCTCGGAACTGCTTTAAATTAGTAGATATGTGCATACTCCTACATAGATGGGTCGTCGGCCGAAATAAATTAAGCAATCAATCAATATGTGTGTGTGTGTGTGTGTGTGTGTGTGTGTGTGTGTGTGTGTGTGTATGTGTGTGTATGTGCTAAACTCACAATCATATGCACGCTGATACATGATTGTGTTTTTGCGTATATTGTGTACGTGCGTTTTGGCGCAGAAATCATAGAAACATTATGCTGATTGGACAAACGAGCGCGATGCATTACTGAAGGGCGAATGTCGTGTTTACTTGTACTTCGTGTCGCAGCAAACAACATGGCCACTGCATCTCAGAAAGTCTGGGAGGACATCAGGGAGACGCTGCTGACGTGCAAAATCTGCGAGGAGCCGTTCGACCGAGAAGGACGTCTGCCTCGAGTGCTCCCCTGTCACCACACCTTCTGTGGGCCTTGCATCGCCAAGCTGGACAAGGGGGGAGAGCTGTCCTGCCCAAACTGTCGCCAGAAAATCCAAGTGGCCGGGACGTTCCCAGTGGAGATCACTCGATCTGCTCTGCTGGACTATACGGTGGTCATCCAGTGTGTGTGTGTGTGTGTGTGTGTGTGTGTGTGTGCATGTGTGTGTGTGTGTGTGTGTGTGTGTGTGTGATTTCCTGTATGTCAGTATGTGTTAAACGTGCGTGTGTGTATCTGTTTCGGTGTATGCGTGCGCATATGCATGTATATATGTGTGTGCGTGTATATGTGTGTGTGTGTGTTTGTGTGTGCGCGTGTACGCGCGCGTGTGTGTGTGTCTGTCTGACTGTATTTCCGCCTGTCCATCCATCTGTGTATCCCTTATGTGTCCGCCAGTGTGGCCGTTTAAGTGTCTACGAATATGTTTGTATGACTGACTGTCTCTGTGTCTGTCTGCAACAGCGACGACATTCTTTATATTAAGATTTAATCTTCACGTATTAACTCTTGGTCATGCCGCGTTTTCTCTTTCTTAAAGGTGAACACAGACCTCTCAGTCCTGATGCGGTCTGTCCAGGAGCTAGGCACTGTACACTCAGGTAGGCAGGATGCAGGACTGGTTGTCATGACGAAAGTCTCAGTGTGTCAAGGGTGGTGCTGCACTGATGGAATTGGGGGGCCACACTGAAGACATGGCAAGAGAGTTATCTCCCTTCATCCGTCCTCTGCATTTCCCTGGGTCTGTCTCCAGTCATCCGAAATCCTGCTCTGTACTCAGGGCAGCAGTGCTGTGTTGGAGAGTTCCTGTTATCTCCATGGTCTTGTGTGGCTGGTGTCTACATAGTTATTTACTATGCAGTTATATGATGCAGTTTTACATTATATTTGCACTGAGATCGCAGTCACGTGACGTAAAAGCAGCAACGCCTCAACCGAAACAAACGAAATCAGGTAAATACAACACAACTAGATGTTGACGTCACTCTAATGATTTAGCATCGCTACTTCAGATATCCGTCTTCAGACATGTTTGGATTGTATCAAGAAAATATGTCCAAAGGTCATTCAAAGTGTGTCTGGAACAGAGGAAAACTGCTGCATGCAGGGCGGGTTTTCCACACCAACAAAGCCAGGAAACTGTTGCAATAATAGAAGCACAGGATTCGACCTCTTTTGAACTCACACTGTAGAGTTGTCTTTAGGTTTTCTTCTTTTGTTGTTACAGTGACGTCACATAGCGCCGGCGTCCCCTCCACACCATCTGTGACGTCACCGACCATACTGAGTGAGTGGCAGACAGAGTCCTGTGGAGGCAGTCAGCCTGTCTAGCCTGGAGTGTGTCATGCAGACTGCTTGGACTTCC
Source organism: Theodoxus fluviatilis (assembly GCA_034096865.1). NCBI lineage: Eukaryota > Metazoa > Mollusca > Gastropoda > Cycloneritida > Neritidae > Theodoxus > Theodoxus fluviatilis. The sequence goes on along the minus strand of JAWQFJ010008176.1, from coordinate 7,810 downwards.
TGACGTAGTCACTGCGTCTGCCTACCTTGTTATTTAGATCGTAATAGCGATGCATACATTGGGACAAACACAATTCTAATACTATGAATAGCGACTAAAAAAGTATGTGGAAACACCCAAATGCGCTTCATGTGCTGTATTTTACTTTATGTAAAAGAAGCATTGTGTGAAATAAAAGTGTTTTTTTTACTCGTTTTCTCTACACGAATAAGCCAAATGTCACAAGGACTCAAAAATTGTGTTTATTTTATTCTATAGTTGTTTGAACTTTGACCTGTCTATGTCCGTGGTTGTTGCAGCTCCAGAGTTCCAGCTGGAGCCAGGTCGGTGCAGTTCTGAATGCCATCTGGGGAGAGATTTAATGAGAGTGTATAACACATACCGTCGTCTGCCTGGTGGCACTAGACAGTCTCGTCCTCGGCCCTTCGCTTTTCTCGGCACGTGTGGCTCTGTGGACCTGGCCCAGCCCGCCCTCCACTACTGGACCGTCAGGTGTCATGTGTTTAGATCTGACACAGGAGACCGCTGTGAGGTTGGCCTTGCCTCCCTGAAGTCTCTTCAGACCTGCGGCCGTCGAAAGAGAATTTCTGACCACGACGTCCAAGCACCGACCATTCTGGTGGTTAAAGATATGGACAGAATGAGACTGGAGGGAAGAGGCTGGACCAAGGACGTGGACACTCCTCATCCCCCAGTGACCAGACATGCACCCTACAGCTGTCTGGAGGAGAAGTCATGTACATGGTAACGTATTCTGACGTGTACTAGGCGTACGTGACTGATTCTACGTCGTTTTGAGTGCTGTTATGAACGGGGCTCTTGATCTCTCACTCAAGAGAAATTGTCTAGGGGTTTTTCTTGCCGTTCTATAACATTTACTTTCATTCCATGCAATCAAGGGTAAACGAGACAGCACAGAGAAGAAAGTGTGGATTTGACTTTAAAGATGACTTTAATAATACAGAGGAAATGGTGATTCTTACTATAACTAATTCAATACATCAAAATATAAGGTTTTAGCCAGCCAGCCTGTAAGTAATAACACTTATCTGAATTGTGTCAGTTTTAGCTGATCGCCGTTTAACGTAGAGTCTTTCTAATAGGGTTGAAGAACGGTGGGGCCAATAGGGTTAGTTGATTTATAGCCTGGTCAGGACTCGTTGGAGCGTGGTACGGGTGTAAGGGAGGGTTCCATCAATCATCTCCCCTCCAAGTTGAAGCTCGGGGTAGATCAGGCGTGGCGTGGGCAGGCCGGTCTGGCCTATGGTGGGCTGTTGCATCGTCATGTCGATCTGCGTCGGTCGGGCGTGGATTCTAATTGCCTTTCGCGTTGAGGCTTGGAAGGGGGTCAGGCGTCGGTCAGGACGTGGTCAGGCCTAATCAAGCATGGCTGCCTGATGCTCTCTCTTTCAGGCAGCGGGGTCGCATTCCGTCCCATCTGGTTGACCTCCGGCGCTTCACGTCGCACGTTCAGGTGCGGAGGGGTGTCGGTGAGAAGAGGGCGATATTGGAGGCAGTGGCGAATTTATAGCTGAGGGGTGTGTCGCTCACTGGCCAATCGCTCTCCAGACGCCATCTTGCCTTGGTCACGAGATTTTGGTCACGAGACCTTGTTTACGAGATGAATTCTTTTGTCTACTCTTGTCACGAGTTCTTGACCACACGATCTGCATCACGGGGTCGGAGTCACAAGACGTGGGTCCTTTGTTTCCCCCACTGACTAGTTCTATTTTTGGCACACGCTATGTAGCAGAACGTCCACTCTCCTTTGTTCTCTTCCACTCTTCTCGTTCTAGCACAATTTCCTAACTGCTGGCTGGTTTGTCTAAAGGCTAGATTTTGAGAACTGGCTGGTTCATAAACTATTCATTTAACTAACTTACGAATAAAATATCTTCATTCATAACATCTCCACCCCTAAAGTCGTGAATTCCAGGGGATTTGGAACTCACGATTGATGGGCAAATGTGTACATTGAACTAACTTAAGCAAAATCTCTCTACTCATGACATCTCCACACCTAATGTCGTGAATTCCAGGGGATTTGGAATTCACGATGGAGGGGTAAATGACTACACAACACATCATTTGTCTACTTCATGTAAAGTTATAACCTTCTCTGACAGTTACACATTTTCTAATCACTATCCATTGTGAATACATCAATACGGTTGCATGCAAAGACAAAAGGGGGAAAAAGGGGGAAAACACAGGAGGATAGACACATGTTTGCTTTTACCTGTGAAAGGTTACACATGTCTCTGGTCATAGTCGTCAGCTAGTGAACTATAGGTCTAGTCAGACAGACATATCCATTTTCTCATTCCCATTCGACCATCCTCCGACTTCAGACTTTTTTTCTTTTTCCTTTTCTTCCATTCCCTCCATTCTCTCACTCTCTGTTTCGCTTCTCTCAGAGATTCCATACTTGTCTCTGCACAAGACTCAGGCTTCACATCCATCTTGCAGTCCTCCATGGAAACATGGGGCAGTAGTACACTCATCATTCCTTCAACTGTCCTCTCCTCCTCTTCTTTCACACACACGTCTTCTCCTTCCACTGTCACCATGGGGCAACATACACACCTCTCACAGCTTGCTGGACTGGCCTCTGCTTGCTTCTGTTTACCCTTACATGCTCTTTCCTCACACTGATCTCCCTGGGTAAGCTCCAAGAAACGAACTCCTCCTACGCCAGTCTCAGGCCCTTTCCTACATAGGACATCTGACACCAGATGGCATTCACTTCGTACATTTCTCTTGTACTTCTCACGCTTCATCAGAGAGCAATCACCCTCACCGCTTCCTTCAGCTCTGTCACTCATCATGACATTCACACCACTATCAGTAGGAGCTGATAAACACAGACGCGCTCTCACGCTTGCCTTGTTTTCTCTCTCCGCTCCCACTAACGCTTCTACCTTGGGAGGACTTGCTCAAACAGGGGCTTGAGTTTGCTATCTCCCTTTTGTTCCTCTAATAGGTTGTCTCCTTTGCTGGAGTCTACCTCCACTGGGGTGCCTGTACTGGCATCCGCCTCTATACTCCCCTCTGATCCCTGGCTAGGTACGTCACTGTCCTGCCCTATATCTGACTCTTCCTTTGGACTCCTGTCGCTGACTCCTGTCCCTGATTTCTCTGTCTGACTCCTGTCTCTGACTCCTGTCTCTGACTCCTGTTCTGACTCCTGTTTCTGACTCCTTTGACCTCTATGTCTGATTTCTCTCCTCAGACTACTGTCTCTGAATTCTCTCCTAGGAAGGTCTCCGGGATATCTATCTCCCTTTCCACTTCCCTTCTATGCGCACGCGTCACCTCACATGCTGAGAAACCTGTCTCCTTCTCCCTACTTGCTGTCACCGCTGGGGGTGAAGTTAAGGTTAGCTTGACCTGCCTGGCAGGTTGCACTAAGTCATTTCCCAGAATGACATCAAAGCCTTCACAGCTTCTCATCCCATCTAGGACTGCTACTTCTACAGTTCCCGAGACTAGATCACTCTCTATCTCTATCTGATGGATGGGAATGTATTTCCCTACTCCAGGAATGATTCCTGATAACCAAGTCCTCTTGTCTGTCTCTCGGCTATTAAATGGCAGTACATCACCGCGCACTACTGTCACATTAGCGCTGGTATCCCTAAGCAGACGGACACGTTGCTTCGTTCCGCCTGGTAGTCCTATCAGTCCCTGACTGACGTAAGGATCGAATTCCCCTGTCGGTCCCTGACCGGTGTAAGGGCGAGATTCGCCTCCTTTCATGGGTTCCACACCCTCCCTGCCTAGCCACTGCATTTTGGGCTTCTCCCTAAATACGCGATACACAGACATAGACTGAGACGTTGGTTGGTCACGACGGCAATCTCTGGCAAAGTGACCAAACTTCTTACATTGGTAGCACTGGATCTTGGAAAGGTCTGTTCCTTCCCTTTTCTCTCCACCTTGGTTCCTATGCCCCACATGGTTCCCTCAACCATGACTTCCATATCTAGTATTGTCATAATCCCTCTGGGGAGGTTTCCCACTCCCAAACTTCCCTTGTGCTGGAGAATTCTCTCTCCCCGTACTCCCTACCTGGCAGTGTACCGCCGCGTATGTATCGCACACTGTAGCGGCTTGATCGAGAGTTTCCACTCTGCGATCAGATAGATGCATCCTAAGATCGTCAGTCACTCTCTCATGAAATGCCTCCATGAGTATGGTCTCCCTGAGCTTCTCATAGCTATTTCCTACCTCTTCTGCCCGTAACCACCTGTCAAACGTGGTTCTCAGGTCGTGCACGAACTCCCTGAAAGTCTTTCTCTCTGCTTTCTGCAGGCTACGGAACTTCTTTCTGTAGCTTTCAGGTACGAGTTGGTATTCCCACAAGATGGCTCCTTTCACTATCATATAGTCCTTACTATCTTCTGTAGGTAGTGAAACAAAAACGTCGCGTGCTTTTCCTACTAGCACGGACTGTAGGAGTGCTGTCCACTTTTCCCTGGGCCAGTTCCAGGTGGTAGCAGTCTTCTCAAAGTACTCAAAATAGCTTTCCAGATTTGCCTCATCAAATGCTGGAACTCTGTCCACCTTCACGGTGACCGACTCACTGCTGCTACCGCCACTGGATTCTCTCCTATCTCTAGATTGTAGTTCTAGTTCTCTAAGCTTGACTTCTTTCTGCATCTCCAGCTCCATCTGTCTCAGTGCTATTTCCTGCTGCTTCATTGCTATCTCATGCTGCATCTCAAGCTTCCTAAGTTCTAATGGGTCTGGCATGCTTGCCAGTCCATTCCTACTCCCTGGTGTCGAACGACCAGAATTTTGATCTTCTTGTTCATCTGCTTGATTTATATTTGCCATATTTAAATTAAGTTCTGCCTCCTTCCCTGAATCTACAAGAATTTTCTTGTTTCTAAGACCCTCTACCAATTATGCTCTGATGATATCAACCCTCTGACCTTCTTTGATAAGGATTTCAAAATGCTCAGCAACCTGCAACAACTCTTTCTTTGTGGCCTTGCTTAGTATTTGTACATCTAAATTTGTGATGAAATTTGTAACTGTATCCATGATTTATCTTCGAACTTAGCTAAGGTTGTCCAAAACTCTAATTCTTAACTGTCATCACCTAAGCAAAAATGTCACGTCGATCGTCAGTAGGATCAGTACACAATGAAATGCATGATTTCCTTTCACAGGTAAGCAAGTCAAAGTAACAGGGTTCACAACACAATCTTTTGTTCAGAAACACAGCTCGCTCACTCTTTTCCAATAGGTTAATATTCTAGAGAAACAATTTATCAAAGCTCAAATTTCTATTACAATAGATGT
>JAWQFJ010008172.1:0-12709 GCA_034096865.1 Theodoxus fluviatilis | reverse complement strand
GCAGACACTAGCAGCAACCCGCTGCAGATCCAGAGCACTAACTACTGCTGCAGCCACTAGCAGCAACCGCTGCAGATCCAGAGCACAACTACTTGCGCAGCCACTAGCAGCAACCGCTGCAGATCAGAGCACTAACTACTGCTGCAGCCACTAGCAGCAACCAGCTGCAGATCCCAGAGCACTATATACTGGGCCGCCATAGCAGCCCCCACCCTGCAGATCCAGAGCAACTAACTATTGCTGCAGCCACTAGCAGCAACCAGCTGCAGATCCAGAGCACTAACTACAGCGGCAGCCACTAGCAGCAAACCGCTGCAGATCCAGAGCACTAACTACTGCTGCAGCCACTAGCAGCAACCCGCTGCAGATCCAGAGCACTAACTACTGCTGCAGCCACTAGCAGCAACCCGCTGCAGATCCAGAGCACGAACTACTGCATGCAGCCACTAGCAGCAAACCGCTGCAGATCCAGAGCACTAACTACTGCTGCAGCCACTAGCAGCAAACCGGCTGGCAGAGCCAAGAGCACTAACTACTTGCTGCAGGCCAACTAGCAGCAACCACGCTGCAGATCGAGAGCACTAACTACTGCGGCGCAGCACACCCTGCAGATCCCAGCCCTAACTACTGTCGCCACTAGCAGCAACCTCTGCAGATCGAAGCACTAACTACTGCTGCAGCCACTAGCAGCAACCCGCTGCAGATCCAGAGCACTAACTACTGGGCAGCCACTAGCAGCAACCCGCTGCAGATCCAGAGCACTAACTACTGCTGCAGCCACTAGCAGCAACCCGCTGCAGATCCAGAGCACTAACTACTGCTGCAGCCACTAGCTGCAGATCCAGAGCACTAACTACTGCTGCAGCCACTATGCAGCAACCAGCTGCAGATCCAGAGCACTAACTACTGCTGCAGCCACTAGCAGCACCAGCTGCGATCCAGAGCACTAACTACTGCTGCAGCCACTAGCAGCAACCCGCTGCAGATCCAGAGCACTAACTACTGCTGGCAGCCACTAGCAGCAACCCGCTGCAGATCCAGAGCACTACTACTGCTGCAGCCTAGCAGCAACCCTGCAGATCGAGAGCACTAACTACTGGGGCAGCCACTAGCAGCAACCAGCTGCAGATCCAGAGCACTAACTACTGCTGCAGCCACTAGCAGCAACCAGCTGCAGATCCAGAGCACTAACTACTGCTGCAGCCACTAGCAGCAACCCGCTGCAGATCCAGAGCACTAACTACTGCTGCAGCCACTAGCAGCAACCAGCTGCAGATCCAGAGCACTAACTACTGCTGCAGCCACTAGCAGCAACCCGCTGCAGATCCAGAGCACTAACTACTGGGGCAGCCACTAGCAGCAACCAGCTGCAGATCCAGAGCACTAACTACTGCTGCAGCCACTAGCAGCAACCCGCTGCAGATCCAGAGCACTAACTACTGGGGCAGCCACTAGCAGCAACCCGCTGCAGATCCAGAGCACTAACTACTGCTGCAGCCACTAGCAGCAACCCGCTGCAGATCCAGAGCACTAACTACTGCTGCAGCCACTAGCAGCAACCCGCTGCAGATCCAGAGCACTAACTACTGGGGCAGCCACTAGCAGCAACCCGCTGCAGATCCAGAGCACTAACTACTGCTGCAGCCACTAGCAGCAACCCGCTGCAGATCCAGAGCACTAACTACTGCTGCAGCCACTAGCAGCAACCCGCTGCAGATCCAGAGCACTAACTACTGGGGCAGCCACTAGCAGCAACCCGCTGCAGATCCAGAGCACTAACTACTGGGGCAGCCACTAGCAGCAACCCGCTGCAGATCGAGAGCACTAACTACTGCTGCAGCCACTAGCAGCGACCCGCTGCAGATCCAGAGCACTAACTACTGCTGCAGCCACTAGCAGCAACCGGCTGCAGATCGAGAGCACTAACTACTGCTGCAGCCACTAGCAGCAACCCGCTGCAGATCGAGAGCACTAACTACTGCTGCAGCCACTAGCAGCAACCCGCTGCAGATCCAGAGCACTAACTACTGCTGCAGCCACTAGCAGCAACCCGCTGCAGATCCAGAGCACTAACTACTGCTGCAGCCACTAGCAGCAACCCGCTGCAGATCCAGAGCACTAACTACTGGGGCAGCCACTAGCAGCAACCGGCTGCAGATCGAGAGCACTAACTACTGCTGCAGCCACTAGCAGCAACCGGCTGCAGATCCAGAGCACTAACTACTGCTGCAGCCACTAGCAGCAACCCGCTGCAGATCCAGAGCACTAACTACTGCTGCAGCCACTAGCAGCAACCCGCTGCAGATCCAGAGCACTAACTACTGCTGCAGCCACTAGCAGCAACCGGCTGCAGATCGAGAGCACTAACTACTGGGGCAGCCACTAGCAGCAACCGGCTGCAGATCGAGAGCACTAACTACTGCTGCAGCCACTAGCAGCAACCGGCTGCAGATCGAGAGCACTAACTACTGCTGCAGCCACTAGCAGCAACCAGCTGCAGATCCAGAGCACTAACTACTGCTGCAGCCACTAGCAGCAACCAGCTGCAGATCCAGAGCACTAACTACTGCTGCAGCCACTAGCAGCAACCGGCTGCAGATCGAGAGCACTAACTACTGCTGCAGCCACTAGCAGCAACCAGCTGCAGATCCAGAGCACTAACTACTGCTGCAGCCACTAGCAGCAACCAGCTGCAGATCCAGAGCACTAACTACTGCTGCAGCCACTAGCAGCAACCAGCTGCAGATCCAGAGCACTAACTACTGCTGCAGCCACTAGCAGCAACCAGCTGCAGATCCAGAGCACTAACTACTGGGCAGCCACTAGCAGCAACCAGCTGCAGATCGAGAGCACTAACTACTGCTGCAGCCACTAGCAGCAACCCGCTGCAGATCCAGAGCACTAACTACTGGGGCAGCCACTAGCAGCAACCCGCTGCAGATCCAGAGCACTAACTACTGGTGCAGCCACTAGCAGCAACCGGCTGCAGATCCAGAGCACTAACTACTGGGGCAGCCACTAGCAGCAACCCGCTGCAGATCCAAAGCACTAACTACTGGGGCAGCCACTAGCAGCAACCCGCTGCAGATCCAGAGCACTAACTACTGCTGCAGCCACTAGCAGCAACCGGCTGCAGATCCAGAGCACTAACTACTGGGGCAGCCACTAGCAGCAACACGCTGCAGATCCAGAGCACTAACTAACTGCAGATCCAGAGCACTAACTACTGGGGCAGCCACTAGCAGCAACCCGCTGCAGATCGAGAGGACTAACTACTGCTGCAGCCACTAGCAGCAACCCGCTGCAGATCCAGAGCACTAACTACTGGGGCAGCCACTAGCAGCAACCCGCTGCAGATCCAGAGCACTAACTACTGGGGCAGCCACTAGCAGCAACCGGCTGCAGATCCAGAGCACTAACTACTGGGGCAGCCACTAGCAGCAACCCGCTGCAGATCCAAAGCACTAACTACTGGGGCAGCCACTAGCAGCAACTGGCTGCAGATCGAGAGCACTAACTACTGCTGCAGCCACTAGCAGCAACCCGCTGCAGATCGAGAGCACTAACTACTGGGGCAGCCACTAGCAGCAACCCGCTGCAGATCCAGAGCACTAACTACTGGGGCAGCCACTAGCAGCAACCAGCTGCAGATCCAGAGCACTAACTACTGCTGCAGCCACTAGCAGCAACCCGCTGCAGATCCAGAGCACTAACTACTGCTGCAGCCACTAGCAGCAACCAGCTGCAGATCCAGAGCACTAACTACTGCTGCAGCCACTAGCAGCAACCCGCTGCAGATCGAGAGCACTAACTACTGCTGCAGCCACTAGCAGCAACCAGCTGCAGATCCAGAGCACTAACTACTGCTGCAGCCACTAGCAGCAACCCGCTGCAGATCCAGAGCACTAACTACTGCTGCAGCCACTAGCAGCAACCGGCTGCAGATCCAGAGCACTAACTACTGCTGCAGCCACTAGCAGCAACCAGCTGCAGATCCAGAGCACTAACTACTGGGGCAGCCACTAGCAGCAACCCGCTGCAGATCCAGAGCACTAACTACTGCTGCAGCCACTAGCAGCAACCCGCTGCAGATCCAGAGCACTAACTACTGGGGCAGCCACTAGCAGCAACCGGCTGCAGATCCAGAGCACTAACTACTGCTGCAGCCACTAGCAGCAACCCGCTGCAGATCCAGAGCACTAACTACTGCTGCAGCCACTAGCAGCAACCCGCTGCAGATCGAGAGCACTAACTACTGGGGCAGCCACTAGCAGCAACCAGCTGCAGATCGAGAGCACTAACTACTGCTGCAGCCACTAGCAGCAACCAGCTGCAGATCGAGAGCACTAACTACTGGGGCAGCCACTAGCAGCAACCCGCTGCAGATCCAGAGCACTAACTACTGGGGCAGCCACTAGCAGCAACCAGCTGCAGATCGAGAGCACTAACTACTGGGGCAGCCACTAGCAGCAACCCGCTGCAGATCGAGAGCACTAACTACTGCTGCAGCCACTAGCAGCAACCCGCTGCAGATCCAGAGCACTAACTACTGCTGCAGCCACTAGCAGCAACCCGCTGCAGATCCAGAGCACTAACTACTGCTGCAGCCACTAGCAGCAACCAGCTGCAGATCCAGAGCACTAACTACTGGGGCAGCCACTAGCAGCAACCAGCTGCAGATCCAGAGCACTAACTACTGCTGCAGCCACTAGCAGCAACCAGCTGCAGATCGAGAGCACTAACTACTGGGGCAGCCACTAGCAGCAACCCGCTGCAGATCCAGAGCACTAACTACTGGGGCAGCCACTAGCAGCAACCGGCTGCAGATCCAGAGCACTAACTACTGGGGCAGCCACTAGCAGCAACCCGCTGCAGATCCAGAGCACTAACTACTGCTGCAGCCACTAGCAGCAACCAGCTGCAGATCCAGAGCACTAACTACTGGGGCAGCCAGCCAAAAGCAAAATCATGCAAGCACTGTGAGCACTGGTCTGGTGTCCAGATTGATTTGTATCGTCTCAAGAAGTAGCTAATTAACTGACCTTTTATTGGTCTCCTTCAAAGTAACCAATGTGATCCTTGTACATTTTCATGTCAAGTTTGTTTACAAATATCTTCCCCACAACTCCATTTTACCTTTCATACTTCAGGTTTAGGAAAATGTCATTTTCGTGTAATGTAGCCTGGTGACTCCCAAAAAGATAGAATGGTGTTACAGTGATAACAAGAGTAGCTTGTTGACTGGTGTGTGTGTGTGTGTGTGTGTGTGTGTGTGTGTGTGTGTGTGTGTGTGTGTGCGCGCGCGTACATACGTGCATACGAGTGCCTGAATCATGAGATGTTTGGTGCGCCTGATTCCTGAGAGGTTTTCATTCCCTTCAGAAAAAAGTTAGCACTTTTCCTTAAAGGATCAGGTTCCATGGCATGGAGCAAATGAAGGCAAGCACTGACCTCCTGTCTGTAGGCGTTGGCTGAGTCCAGGTCGTCGAGGATCATAGTGTCGCCCAGAAGCATGCCAAAGACTGAAACACCACACACACATCAGTAAGTGATGGCACGCCAAGAAGCATGCCAAACACTGCAACACCACACACACATCAGTAAGTGATGGTGTGCCAAGAAGCATGCCAAACACTGCAACACCACACAGACATCAGTAAGTGATGGCACACCCAGAAGCATGCCAAACACTGCAACACCACACAGACATCAGTAAGTGATGGCACCAAAGTTTGCATGCCAAACACTGCAACACCACACAGACATCAGTAAGTGATGGTGTGCCAAGAAGCATGCCAAACACTGCAACACCACACACACATCAGTAAGTGATGGTGTGCCAAGAAGCATGCCAAACACTGCAACACCACACACACATCAGTAAGTGATGGTGTGCCAAGAAGCATGCCAAACACTGCAACACCACACACACATCAGTAAGTGATGGTGTGCCAAGAAGCATGCCAAACACTGCAACACCACACACACATCAGTAAGTGATGGTGTGCCAAGAAGCATGCCAAACACTGCAACACCACACACACATCAGTAAGTGATGGTGTGCCAAGAAGCATGCCAAACACTGCAACACAACACAGACATCAGTAAGTGATGGCACACCCAGAAGCATGCCAAACACTGCAACACCACACAGACATCAGTAAGTGATGGCACACCCAGAAGCATGCCAAACACTGCAACACCACACAGACATCAGTAAGTGATGGCACACCCAGAAGCATGCCAAACACTGCAACACCACACACACATCAGTAAGTGATGGTATGCCAAGAAGCATGCCAAACACTGCAACACAACACAGACATCAGTAAGTGATGGCATGCCAAGAAGCATACCAAAGACTGCAACACCACACAGACATCAGTAAGTGATGGCACACCCAGAAGCATGCCAAACACTGCAACACCACACAGACATCAGTAAGTGATGGCACACCCAGAAGCATGCCAAACACTGCAACACCAATGCCAAACACTGCAACACCACACAGACATCAGTAAGTGATGGCACACCCAGAAGCATGCCAAACACTGCAACACCAATGCCAAACACTGCAACACCACACAGACATCAGTAAGGGACGGCACCAAAGTTTGGACTGCAAGAGGAGGCAAGTAGACATTCTCGTTGAATCAGAATGCATCCAAATTAGAAGCAACCACAGATTTGTGGTCCAACTGGATTGAAGCCAAAATTGGAAGCAACCACAGATTTGTGGTCCAATTGGATTGAAGCCAAAATTGGAAGCAACTATCCATTCTTGGTCTGGTCAGATTGAATCTAAAAATGACTAACAATTCTTGGTCACATTGAACTGAATCCTAAGTAGCAGTGACTGTAATTCTTCATCAAACCTGACTGAATCCTAAGAAGAAACAAATTAGCTTTTTTTTCAAACCTGATTGAATCTTAAGTGGAATAAAATATTCTTAATATAACATGACTGAGTCATAACAGAAGCAAATACACATTAAAAAAAAATCAAACCTGACTGAATCTTAAGTAGAAACAAAAAAGCATTCTCTATCAAACCTGACTTAAGTAGAAACAAATATGCATTATCCATCAAACCGGACTACATCTTAAGTAGAAACAAATAAGCATTCTTCATCAAACCTCACTAAATCTTAAGTAGAAACAAATAAGCATTCTCCATCAAACCCGACTGAATCTTAAGTAGAAACAAATAAGCATTATTGATCAAACCCGACTGAATCTTAAGTAGAAACAAATATGCATTCTCCAAACCTGACTAAATCTTAAGTAGAAACAAATATGCATTCTCCATCAAACCTGACTAAATCTTAAGTAGAAACAAATATGCATTCTCCATCAAACCTGACTAAATCTTAAGTAGAAACAAATATGGATTCTTGATCAAACCTGATTGAATCCAAAATGGAAACAACCACTGACTCTTGCTAAAATCTGGCCTAATCCTAAGAAGAAGCAAATACTCATTCTTGATCAAATCTGACAGAAGTCACAACGGAAGCAACCCCTCATTCTAGGTCAAATCAACAGAGTCCAAAATGGAAGCGACTATCCATTCTTGGTCAAACAATACTGAATCCAAAATAAAGCAACTGCTCACTTTTGCTAAAATCTGACTGAATCCTAAGTAGACGAAAATACCCATTCTCGATCAAATCTGACATAATCCACAATGGAAGCAACCCCTCATTCTTGGTCAAATCAACAGAATCCAAAATAGAAGTAACTTTGCATTCTTGGTAGGATCAAACTGAATTCTAAGTCAAGGCCAGCACACTTCTTTCACTGATGGATGGGGTTTTATGACCTACTTGCCTTTGCAGGCTAATGTCAGCCCAATGTTCACAAAAAGTTTTCGGAGCTGGTTAGAATGCGAGCAAGTCAAGCCGCCTTCTCCGCAATGGATTCCAAACGGAGGGTCACTTCTTACCCCCAACCCACGGGGGGACATTCTTGGTCACATCTGACAGAATTCAGAGTGGAAGGAGGGAGAGACAGGGGACAGGGTCACCCACCAATGCGGCACTCCTCCTCGTGAGCTGGAAAGATGAGCTTCTCTCTGGCGTAGACGGGATTGCCTGCAGGCTGCCAGTTGGCACGGAACCTCTTGTGAGGCAGGGGTCTGTAGACAAGCAACAAGAGTGGACTAGCTTGTTATTCTGACGTATCCCGACCCCATCCTTCCTTCACCATCCTCCACTTCTAGGGTTCATCAAAATAAAGTTCGGAAAACACTGCAGAGATTAAAACAAACCAAAGACAAAAACAACAATGTCAAAAACCTTTAGCTTTTTCAAGATATTTTAATAAACCCACATTCTTCCCGTCCCAGGGATAGAACCATGGCACTGCGCCTCGCACATCGCCCAACCCCAAAGCATGCTTGCCCATCTCCGCCTGTCAAAGACATGGTTTCAACAAGCGAGTAGAGGCTGAGGGGCTGACCGTGTACTCATGCAAGAGGGGAGAGCACTGGGGGTGGGCTGCCAGGAACTGGTATACATTGTAGATAAGTTGGAAGGGAAGGGAAGTTCCTGTTAGCTTTTTCAGTTTTCATCTCTATTTCAAACTTAGATCATTACATACTTAGATTTGATGTATACAAATTTCTGCGTGTGCGTGTGGGTGGGTGGGTGGGTCTGTATGTGTGTCTCTGTGCTGTATGTGTGCGAGTGCATCTCCCACTCTGACACTGTCTTTCACCAGAACTTACTTGTTCCAGTCCGGAAGATTTTTGCGGAATATGGAGTCTAGGGGGAGAACTTGTTGTTTGCCTTGAGTGGCGTGGTAGATCTCCTTGGCCTGCAGCGCATCAAAGACATGTACACATAGGTGCTGGGGGACATCACCCTAGAGTACAAACCCAGCAGTCCCCTACGTTCAGCCACGCAGTCCCCCATGCTCAGCCACGCAGTCCCCTACGCTCTGCCATGCAGTCCCCTACGCTCTGCCTTGCAGTCCCCTATGCTCTGCCACGCAGTCCCCTATGCTCTGCCACGCAGTCCCCTATGCTCTGCCACGCAGTCCCCTATGCTCTGCCACGCAGTCCCCTATGCTCTGCCACGCAGTCCCCTATGCTCTGCCACGCAGTCCCCTATGCTCTGCCACGCAGCCCCTATGCTCTGCCACGCAGTCCCCTATGCTCTGCCACGCAGTCCCCTATGCTCTGCCATGCAGTCCCCTATGCTCTGCCACGCAGTCTACTATGCTCTGCCATGCAGTCCCCTATGCTCTGCCACGCAGTCCCCTATGCTCTGCCACGCAGTCCCCTATGCTCTGCCACGCAGTCCCCTATGCTCTGCCACGCAGTCCCCTATGCTCTGCCACGCAGTCCCCTATGCTCTGCCACGCAGTCCCCTATGCTCTGCCACGCAGTCCCCTATGCTCTGCCACGCAGTCCCCTATGCTCTGCCACGCAGTCCCCAATGCTGCGCCACGCAGTCCCCTATGCTCCGCCACGCAGTCCCCTATGCTCCGCCACGCAGTCCCCTATGCTCTGCCACGCAGTCCCCTATGCTCTGCCACGCAGTCCCCTATGCTCTGCCATGCAGTCCCCTATGCTCTGCCACGCAGTCCCCTATCAGGGTTCGTACAGGTTTTTAGTTACAAAATTCCATGACTTTTCCATGACTTTCCATGAGCCTCAATAACATTTTCCATGACTTAGCGTACTGTGATACATGACAGTTTAAAGGCATGATGATAATCTCAAAGAGACACTGTTGGCATCCGTCAGTCTCGTGAGACCATGGAGTGTGCGCCAGGTTTGGTCAGTACCAACTGACCCGACCGGCGTGGAAATGAAACCAGGTCACCTAGCCAAAGAACCAATCAGGAAGCAGAAGACAAACGAGCCTTCAAAATTAACCAATGGGATGCAAGGGCACGTTTCCTGTCGTTCGCAGCGTGTAAAAATAGATTGAGAGTATCGCGCGAAGCACAGCCTAGAAAACATTTTTAAATTTTTTCCATGACTTAAATTGAAATTCCATGATTTTCCAGGCCTGGAAAATGAAAAATCAAATTCCATGACTTTCCAGATTTTCCATGACCTGTACGAACCCTGCCTATGCTCAGCTACACAGTCCCCTATGCTCTGCCACGCAGTCCCTTCTGAGGTCCCATGGACTCGGAGCCTTTTCCGAGTTTTCATGACCTGTTTCAACGGTACATTGGGAGTGAACACTTCAGAGGAAACACAATACAAGAAGTGATGATGATGATGATGATTATAATGATGACGATGACAACCACGATGATGATGACAATGCTTTCATGGATACAGTCACAGTGAGCGTCAGTTAGGAAATCAGGCGGAGAAAATGTGTAAGTTGCTGTCACGGTGCAATTTTAGACTGGGATTCTGGTAACACATAAAGCACAGCCATCAATCCATTCATCAAATTTAAAATTCCATATATTCTCTAACAGTCGTGCCCGGCGCATGAATATTTGCCGAGGGGGCTTGTCCATTTGAGTCCACATCACCCAACGTTTTCACTGAACACAGCTAGGCAGGAGGATGAGGAAACTTAATCACTAATCAAAGAGAGCTTTATAAAAACTCAATGGGAGTGTAGATGATCTCTTCCTGTCCGAAGATACTGACGAGTCTGACGTTGAATTTGAGGGATTTTCCCAGACAGAAGTGCAACTGGCAGAGGACGCTCTGGAAAACCAGCGCTATTGTGCTATAAACAAACAGATGTAGAATCCAAAATCTGTCTCAAAATTCTCCATGCTGACGCATCTAACCCCTCTCAACTCTATCTGTCTGATATCTCGAAATGAGGCCAGACGACGTCCACCTTATTTCATGATGTAGGGTTGAAAGAAAGAAACAAAAGGAATGGAACATGATGGACTCCCCACCTTCTTGGTGGTGACGGTGACGATGCAGTCCATGTCTGCAGACATGTGCCAGGACAAGGTGCGCGCAATGTCCTCATCCTCCACCTGAGCCAGGTGTGCTATCTGTAATGAGATCATAGCATAGACATGGATAATCTTTTTCATCAACTATCTAGTCTTATGTAGGATGCTCAAAATTGTTCCTAAGCTTGCTTGATACCAAGTAGTTCTCAACAGTTTCATATCAGGGTGGACTGTTAGTGAAACATCTCGAGAAAAAAAACAACTTCGGGAGAAATTGCAGGAAACTATGTAATAATAAGACCACACGTACATCTTGTCAGAAGAGTTGGTGAGTGAGCCTAGGCATAGACTTTTCCGTGTCATTGCTATATGCATGCAGCGACATTCCATGGGGTCGGATACTGGATTTGGAGACAATGTCGTTGTCACACATGGGTTGGGTTTGATCTTCCAGTGTGGTTGGATCTGAATGATCTGACCCTGCCTCACCGCCCCCAGTCACCTCTGTGGCTGCTTGAGGCCGCCATTGGCTAAGCCACTGGAGCAGGCTCTGCAAGCCAAGAGCCAGGGGCTCCAGCTGATGAGTGGGGCATTGAACCTACCTTGCCGAGGATCTCAGGGTCGTTAGCGGCAGGCGCCAGACCACACATCCTGCGTGGCACTTGCAGCAGCTGGTCCCTCTCCTTCATCCTGGCTGCAATCAGCTTCTCCACACTCTCCAGCTGCAGCAACAGGCACAGGGATCAGAGTACAATCCTCGGTGCAGCCCAAGAGGAGGAGGAGGAGGAGGAGGAGGAGGAGGAGGAGGAGGAGGAGAAGAAGAAGAGGAGAAGGAGAAGAAGAGAGAGAGAGAGAGAGAGGAGAGAGAGAGAGAGAGAGAGAGAGGAGAGAGAGAGAGAGAGAGAGAGAGAGAGAGAGAGAGAGAGAGAGAGAGAGAGAGAGAGAGAGAGAGAGAGAGAGAGAGAGAGAGAGAGAGAGAGAGGGAGAGGAAGAGGGAGAGAGAGAGAGAGAGAGAGAGAGAGAGAGAGAGAGAGAGAGAGAGAGAGAGAGAGAGAGAGAGAGAGAGGGGGGGGGGAGGGACCTTTTTTCATGCACACATGATCCACTTGCTGCAAGCAGCAGATGTGGAATCCAGGTCAAGAGGCAAATTTAAGCTGCAAGCACAAAATCATGGCATCTGCAATGGGCCAAACACAGAGTTGGTGCATGCTCCTGTTCTCTGGAGGTCCGGCAGAGAACATAAAAGTAGAACCAAACACTCACAGTCTGCACTTGGGAGCCAGGGATGTTCTGTTTCCGCAGTTCTCCTCTCAGCCGCTGTTCTTCCTTCTGTGCTTCATGTGCCGAGACTGCAATACACATATACACACAGGTGTCATGCCAGCAGATATTCTGGGGAAAAAATAATGACCCCTGAAGTTTTCTTACACAGGCGAGATATATATATCTTCATAAAGTTACCCCCCAAAATGCAGATTTTCATGCTTTTAAATGTAGCTTTTAGGCAAATTATTTTGATGGCAAGAAAACTTGGTGTCCCTGGCATGCATTTCTGCAAAAACATGTAACTGACCCAGACTGACCCAGACTGACCCCATCCCCTATTCTGGCTTGTGGAGCCATGTCAACTTCCTCAAGTTAGGACTGGTATTGCGCTGACGGATCACACACATATATGGCAAGGTAGGTCAAGAGGTCAACCTGGGTTTGTGACAGCACAGCAGACAAAGGGCCCTGGAAGGGCCAGTCAGTACACAAGAGTGTCCACTCACTTCGGAGCTCTCCAATGAGCTGCTGTTGAGTCTCAAAGAGACTCTTG
>JAWQFJ010008171.1:0-12570 GCA_034096865.1 Theodoxus fluviatilis | reverse complement strand
AGAGTGAGTTGAGTTGTTCCGACAAATGGCTTGAAGCCTGTAACTGTTGGGTTCGGTTCTGTCCTTGTACTGACTTATAGGGTAATTGCCTTTTTTCTATTTGATTGTGTTGGTTTTTCTTGAGTACTTGATGTGAATGAAGTGACGTTATAAGTATTGCCGTTTGATGGTCGGGGTACGTAGCAAATGATTAATTGTGATTTTGGCCAACAGGCCCCGTTCCTCCCTTTGCTGCGCTTGCCTGCGTTCGAGTGAACAGTGTGGGCACGCCGCTGTCTTGCCTGTCTATCTACCTGCGTTCGAGTTCTACGCTCGAGTGGACAGAGTGGAGACGCCGCCTCTCCTGCCCAGTCCGCTTACCCACGTTGGAGCGGATAGCGTGGGGGACGCCATCTTGGATTACTCGTCAGAAGTGCGCGGACGCTACTATCCGGACTGTACGGCGCGCTTCGCTACGAGCTACAGTGAGGTGCTGTGCTGTGCGTCTGACCTGTGGGGTGTTCACTGAGAGTGAACGCTCTATTACCCCCAGGAGTGTTTGGGTGACTCTCGGATTACTTGTTATTTTCTTCCGGACGGTTCAGAGAGGACTCTACTTGGCAAGTGGCAGGTAGGACACTGTGTTACAGGTCGAGCCACCGTTGGGAGCGACCCAGCACGACAGGCCAGTTATTTATATTCAATTTTGTATTGTTATTATATCTCAAGGACAAAACTCGGGGATCTGTGCGGCCTCAGCTGCTGCAGCCACTAGCAGCAACCGGCTGCAGATCGAGAGGACTAACTACTGCTGCAGCCACTAGCAGCAACCGGCTGCAGATCCAGAGCACTAACTACTGGGGCAGCCACTAGCAGCAACCCGCTGCAGATCCAGAGCACTAACTACTGCTGCAGCCACTAGCAGCAACCCGCTGCAGATCCAGAGCACTAACTACTGGGGCAGCCACTAGCAGCAACCCGCTGCAGATCCAGAGCACTAACTACTGGGGCAGCCACTAGCAGCAACCCGCTGCAGATCCAGAGCACTAACTACTGCTGCAGCCACTAGCAGCAACCGGCTGCAGATCCAGAGCACTAACTACTGGGGCAGCCACTAGCAGCAACCAGCTGCAGATCCAGAGCACTAACTACTGCTGCAGCCACTAGCAGCAACCAGCTGCAGATCCAGAGCACTAACTACTGGGGCAGCCACTAGCAGCAACCCGCTGCAGATCCAGAGCACTAACTACTGCTGCAGCCACTAGCAGCAACCGGCTGCAGATCCAGAGCACTAACTACTGCGGCAGCCACTAGCAGCAACCCGCTGCAGATCCAGAGCACTAACTACTGCTGCAGCCACTAGCAGCAACCAGCTGCAGATCCAGAGCACTAACTACTGCTGCAGCCACTAGCAGCAACCAGCTGCAGATCCAGAGCACTAACTACTGGGGCAGCCACTAGCAGCAACCCGCTGCAGATCCAGAGCACTAACTACTGCTGCAGCCACTAGCAGCAACCCGCTGCAGATCCAGAGCACTAACTACTGCTGCAGCCACTAGCTGCAGATCCAGAGCACTAACTACTGCTGCAGCCACTAGCAGCAACCCGCTGCAGATCCAGAGCACTAACTACTGCTGCAGCCACTAGCAGCAACCCGCTGCAGATCCAGAGCACTAACTACTGCTGCAGCCACTAGCAGCAACCCGCTGCAGATCCAGAGCACTAACTACTGCTGCAGCCACTAGCAGCAACCCGCTGCAGATCCAGAGCACTAACTACTGGGCAGCCACTAGCAGCAACCCGCTGCAGATCCAGAGCACTAACTACTGCTGCAGCCACTAGCAGCAACCCGCTGCAGATCCAGAGCACTAACTACTGGTGCAGCCACTAGCAGCAACCCGCTGCAGATCCAGAGCACTAACTACTGCTGCAGCCACTAGCAGCAACCCGCTGCAGATCCAGAGCACTAACTACTGCTGCAGCCACTAGCAGCAACCCGCTGCAGATCCAGAGCACTAACTACTGCTGCAGCCACTAGCAGCAACCCGCTGCAGATCCAGAGCACTAACTACTGCTGCAGCCACTAGCAGCAACCCGCTGCAGATCCAGAGCACTAACTACTGCTGCAGCCACTAGCAGCAACCAGCTGCAGATCCAGAGCACTAACTACTGCTGCAGCCACTAGCAGCAACCCGCTGCAGATCCAGAGCACTAACTACTGCTGCAGCCACTAGCAGCAACCGCTGCAGATCCAGAGCACTAACTACTGCTGCAGCCACTAGCAGCAACCCGCTGCAGATCCAGAGCACTAACTACTGCTGCAGCCACTAGCAGCAACCGCTGCAGATCCAGAGCACTAACTACTGCTGCAGCCACTAGCAGCAACCCGCTGCAGATCCAGAGCACTAACTACTGCTGCAGCCACTAGCAGCAACCCGCTGCAGATCCAGAGCACTAACTACTGCTGCAGCCACTAGCAGCAACCAGCTGCAGATCCAGAGCACTAACTACTGCTGCAGCCACTAGCAGCAACCAGCTGCAGATCCAGAGCACTAACTACTGCTGCAGCCACTAGCAGCAACCAGCTGCAGAACGAGAGCACTAACTACTGCTGCAGCCACTAGCAGCAACCGCTGCAGATCCAGAGCACTAACTACTGGGGCAGCCACTAGCAGCAACCGCTGCAGATCCAGAGCACTAACTACTGCTGCAGCCACTAGCAGCAACCAGCTGCAGATCCAGAGCACTAACTACTGCTGCAGCCACTAGCAGCAACCCGCTGCAGATCCAGAGCACTAACTACTGCTGCAGCCACTAGCAGCAACCCGCTGCAGATCCAGAGCACTAACTACTGCTGCAGCCACTAGCAGCAACCGGCTGCAGATCCAGAGCACTAACTACTGGGGCAGCCACTAGCAGCAACCAGCTGCAGATCCAGAGCACTAACTACTGCTGCAGCCACTAGCAGCAACCCGCTGCAGATCCAGAGCACTAACTACTGGGGCAGCCACTAGCAGCAACCCGCTGCAGATCCAGAGCACTAACTACTGCTGCAGCCACTAGCAGCAACCGGCTGCAGATCCAGAGCACTAACTACTGCTGCAGCCACTAGCAGCAACCCGCTGCAGATCCAGAGCACTAACTACTGCTGCAGCCACTAGCAGCAACCAGCTGCAGATCCAGAGCACTAACTACTGCTGCAGCCACTAGCAGCAACCAGCTGCAGATCCAGAGCACTAACTACTGGGGCAGCCACTAGCAGCAACCAGCTGCAGATCCAGAGCACTAACTACTGCTGCAGCCACTAGCAGCAACCAGCTGCAGATCCAGAGCACTAACTACTGCTGCAGCCACTAGCAGCAACCAGCTGCAGATCCAGAGCACTAACTACTGGGGCAGCCACTAGCAGCAACCAGCTGCAGATCCAGAGCACTAACTACTGCTGCAGCCACTAGCAGCAACCAGCTGCAGATCCAGAGCACTAACTACTGGTGCAGCCACTAGCAGCAACCCGCTGCAGATCCAGAGCACTAACTACTGCTGCAGCCACTAGCAGCAACCAGCTGCAGATCCAGAGCACTAACTACTGCTGCAGCCACTAGCAGCAACCCGCTGCAGATCCAGAGCACTAACTACTGGGGCAGCCACTAGCAGCAACCAGCTGCAGATCCAGAGCACTAACTACTGCTGCAGCCACTAGCAGCAACCCGCTGCAGATCCAGAGCACTAACTACTGGGGCAGCCACTAGCAGCAACCCGCTGCAGATCCAGAGCACTAACTACTGCTGCAGCCACTAGCAGCAACCCGCTGCAGATCCAGAGCACTAACTACTGCTGCAGCCACTAGCAGCAACCCGCTGCAGATCCAGAGCACTAACTACTGGGGCAGCCACTAGCAGCAACCCGCTGCAGATCCAGAGCACTAACTACTGCTGCAGCCACTAGCAGCAACCCGCTGCAGATCCAGAGCACTAACTACTGCTGCAGCCACTAGCAGCAACCCGCTGCAGATCCAGAGCACTAACTACTGGGGCAGCCACTAGCAGCAACCCGCTGCAGATCCAGAGCACTAACTACTGGGGCAGCCACTAGCAGCAACCCGCTGCAGATCGAGAGCACTAACTACTGCTGCAGCCACTAGCAGCAACCCGCTGCAGATCCAGAGCACTAACTACTGCTGCAGCCACTAGCAGCAACAGCTGCAGATCCAGAGCACTAACTACTGCTGCAGCCACTAGCAGCAACCCGCTGCAGATCCAGAGCACTAACTACTGCTGCAGCCACTAGCAGCAACCCGCTGCAGATCCAGAGCACTAACTACTGCTGCAGCCACTAGCAGCAACCCGCTGCAGATCCAGAGCACTAACTACTGCTGCAGCCACTAGCAGCAACCCGCTGCAGATCCAGAGCACTAACTACTGGGGCAGCCACTAGCAGCAACCGGCTGCAGATCGAGAGCACTAACTACTGCTGCAGCCACTAGCAGCAACCAGCTGCAGATCCAGAGCACTAACTACTGCTGCAGCCACTAGCAGCAACCCGCTGCAGATCCAGAGCACTAACTACTGCTGCAGCCACTAGCAGCAACCCGCTGCAGATCCAGAGCACTAACTACTGCTGCAGCCACTAGCAGCAACCGGCTGCAGATCGAGAGCACTAACTACTGGGGCAGCCACTAGCAGCAACCGGCTGCAGATCGAGAGCACTAACTACTGCTGCAGCCACTAGCAGCAACCGGCTGCAGATCGAGAGCACTAACTACTGAGGCAGCCACTAGCAGCAACCAGCTGCAGATCCAGAGCACTAACTACTGCTGCAGCCACTAGCAGCAACCAGCTGCAGATCCAGAGCACTAACTACTGCTGCAGCCACTAGCAGCAACCGGCTGCAGATCGAGAGCACTAACTACTGCTGCAGCCACTAGCAGCAACCAGCTGCAGATCCAGAGCACTAACTACTGCTGCAGCCACTAGCAGCAACCAGCTGCAGATCCAGAGCACTAACTACTGCTGCAGCCACTAGCAGCAACCAGCTGCAGATCCAGAGCACTAACTACTGCTGCAGCCACTAGCAGCAACCAGCTGCAGATCCAGAGCACTAACTACTGGGGCAGCCACTAGCAGCAACCAGCTGCAGATCGAGAGCACTAACTACTGCTGCAGCCACTAGCAGCAACCCGCTGCAGATCCAGAGCACTAACTACTGGGGCAGCCACTAGCAGCAACCCGCTGCAGATCCAGAGCACTAACTACTGGGGCAGCCACTAGCAGCAACCGGCTGCAGATCCAGAGCACTAACTACTGGGGCAGCCACTAGCAGCAACCCGCTGCAGATCCAAAGCACTAACTACTGGGGCAGCCACTAGCAGCAACCCGCTGCAGATCCAGAGCACTAACTACTGCTGCAGCCACTAGCAGCAACCGGCTGCAGATCCAGAGCACTAACTACTGGGGCAGCCACTAGCAGCAACCGGCTGCAGATCCAGAGCACTAACTACTGGGGCAGCCACTAGCAGCAACCGGCTGCAGATCCAGAGCACTAACTACTGGGGCAGCCACTAGCAGCAACCCGCTGCAGATCGAGAGGACTAACTACTGCTGCAGCCACTAGCAGCAACCCGCTGCAGATCCAGAGCACTAACTACTGGGGCAGCCACTAGCAGCAACCCGCTGCAGATCCAGAGCACTAACTACTGGGGCAGCCACTAGCAGCAACCGGCTGCAGATCCAGAGCACTAACTACTGGGGCAGCCACTAGCAGCAACCCGCTGCAGATCCAAAGCACTAACTACTGGGGCAGCCACTAGCAGCAACTGGCTGCAGATCGAGAGCACTAACTACTGCTGCAGCCACTAGCAGCAACCCGCTGCAGATCGAGAGCACTAACTACTGGGGCAGCCACTAGCAGCAACCCGCTGCAGATCCAGAGCACTAACTACTGGGGCAGCCACTAGCAGCAACCAGCTGCAGATCCAGAGCACTAACTACTGCTGCAGCCACTAGCAGCAACCCGCTGCAGATCCAGAGCACTAACTACTGGGGCAGCCACTAGCAGCAACCAGCTGCAGATCCAGAGCACTAACTACTGGGGCAGCCACTAGCAGCAACCAGCTGCAGATCGAGAGGACTAACTACTGGGGCAGCCACTAGCAGCAACCAGCTGCAGATCGAGAGCACTAACTACTGCTGCAGCCACTAGCAGCAACCCGCTGCAGATCCAGAGCACTAACTACTGGGGCAGCCACTAGCAGCAACTGGCTGCAGATCGAGAGCACTAACTACTGCTGCAGCCACTAGCAGCAACCAGCTGCAGATCCAGAGCACTAACTACTGGGGCAGCCACTAGCAGCAACCCGCTGCAGATCCAGAGCACTAACTACTGCTGCATCCACTAGCAGCAACCCGCTGCAGATCCAGAGCACTAACTACTGGGGCAGCCACTAGCAGCAACCGGCTGCAGATCCAGAGCACTAACTACTGCTGCAGCCACTAGCAGCAACCCGCTGCAGATCCAGAGCACTAACTACTGCTGCAGCCACTAGCAGCAACCCGCTGCAGATCGAGAGCACTAACTACTGGGGCAGCCACTAGCAGCAACCAGCTGCAGATCGAGAGCACTAACTACTGCTGCAGCCACTAGCAGCAACCAGCTGCAGATCGAGAGCACTAACTACTGCTGCAGCCACTAGCAGCAACCCGCTGCAGATCGAGAGCACTAACTACTGGGGCAGCCACTAGCAGCAACCAGCTGCAGATCGAGAGCACTAACTACTGCTGCAGCCACTAGCAGCAACCAGCTGCAGATCGAGAGCACTAACTACTGGGGCAGCCACTAGCAGCAACCCGCTGCAGATCCAGAGCACTAACTACTGCTGCAGCCACTAGCAGCAACCCGCTGCAGATCCAGAGCACTAACTACTGCTGCAGCCACTAGCAGCAACCAGCTGCAGATCCAGAGCACTAACTACTGGGGCAGCCACTAGCAGCAACCAGCTGCAGATCCAGAGCACTAACTACTGGGGCAGCCACTAGCAGCAACCAGCTGCAGATCCAGAGCACTAACTACTGGGGCAGCCACTAGCAGCAACCAGCTGCAGATCCAGAGCACTAACTACTGGGGCAGCCACTAGCAGCAACCCGCTGCAGATCCAGAGCACTAACTACTGCTGCAGCCACTAGCAGCAACCAGCTGCAGATCGAGAGCACTAACTACTGCTGCAGCCACTAGCAGCAACCCGCTGCAGATCCAGAGCACTAACTACTGCTGCAGCCACTAGCAGCAACCAGCTGCAGATCCAGAGCACTAACTACTGGGGCAGCCAGCCAAAAGCAAAATCATGCAAGCACTGTGAGCACTGGTCTGGTGTCCAGATTGATTTGTATCGTCTCAAGAAGTAGCTAATTAACTGACCTTTTATTGGTCTCCTTCAAAGTAACCAATGTGATCCTTGTACATTTTCATGTCAAGTTTGTTTACAAATATCTTCCCCACAACTCCATTTTACCTTTCATACTTCAGGTTTAGGAAAATGTCATTTTCGTGTAATGTAGCCTGGTGACTCCCAAAAAGATAGAATGGTGTTACAGTGATAACAAGAGTAGCTTGTTGACTGGTGTGTGTGTGTGTGTGTGTGTGTGTGTGTGTGTGTGTGTGTGTGCGCGCGCGTACATACGTGCATACGAGTGCCTGAATCATGAGATGTTTGGTGCGCCTGATTCCTGAGAGGTTTTCATTCCCTTCAGAAAAAAGTTAGCACTTTTCCTTAAAGGATCAGGTTCCATGGCATGGAGCAAATGAAGGCAAGCACTGACCTCCTGTCTGTAGGCGTTGGCTGAGTCCAGGTCGTCGAGGATCATAGTGTCGCCCAGAAGCATGCCAAAGACTGAAACACAGCACAGACATCAGTAAGTGACGGCACCAAAGTTTGCATGCCAAACACTGCAACACCACACACACATCAGTAAGTGATGGTGTGCCAAGAAGCATGCCAAATACTGCAACGCCACACACACATCAGTAAGTGATGGCACACCCAGAAGCATGCCAAACACTGCAACACCACACAGACATCAGTAAGTGATGGCACACCCAGAAGCATGCCAAACACTGCAACACCAATGCCAAACACTGCAACACCACACAGACATCAGTAAGTGATGGCACACCCAGAAGCATGCCAAACACTGCAACACCACACAGACATCAGTAAGTGATGGCACACCCAGAAGCATGCCAAACACTGCAACACCACACAGACATCAGTAAGTGATGGCACACCCAGAAGCATGCCAAACACTGCAACACCAATGCCAAACACTGCAACACCACACAGACATCAGTAAGTGATGGCACACCCAGAAGCATGCCAAACACTGCAACACCAATGCCAAACACTGCAACACCACACAGACATCAGTAAGGGACGGCACCAAAGTTTGGACTGCAAGAGGAGGCAAGTAGACATTCTCGTTGAATCAGAATGCATCCAAATTAGAAGCAACCACAGATTTGTGGTCCAACTGGATTGAAGCCAAAATTGGAAGCAACCACAGATTTGTGGTCCAATTGGATTGAAGCCAAAATTGGAAGCAACTATCCATTCTTGGTCTGGTCAGATTGAATCTAAAAATGACTAACAATTCTTGGTCACATTGAACTGAATCCTAAGTAGCAGTGACTGTAATTCTTCATCAAACCTGACTGAATCCTAAGAAGAAACAAATTAGCTTTTTTTTCAAACCTGATTGAATCTTAAGTGGAATAAAATATTCTTAATATAACCTGACTGAATCATAACAGAAGCAAACACACATTAAAAAAATCAAATTTGACTGAATCTTAAGTAGAAACAAATAAGCATTCTCCATCAAACCTGACTTAAGTAGAAACAAATAAGCATTATCCATCAAACCGGACTACATCTTAAGTAGAAACAAATAAGCATTCTTCATCAAACCTCACTAAATCTTAAGTAGAAACAAATAAGCATTCTCCATCAAACCCGACTGAATCTTAAGTAGAAACAAATAAGCATTATTGATCAAACCCGACTGAATCTTAAGTAGAAACAAATATGCATTCTCCAAACCTGACTAAATCTTAAGTAGAAACAAATATGCATTCTCCATCAAACCTGACTAAATCTTAAGTAGAAACAAATATGCATTCTCCAAACCTGACTAAATCTTAAGTAGAAACAAATATGCATTCTCCATCAAACCTGACTAAATCTTAAGTAGAAACAAATATGCATTCTCCATCAAACCTGACTAAATCTTAAGTAGAAACAAATATGGATTCTTGATCAAACCTGATTGAATCCAAAATGGAAACAACCACTGACTCTTGCTAAAATCTGGCCTAATCCTAAGAAGAAGCAAATACTCATTCTTGATCAAATCTGACAGAAGTCACAACGGAAGCAACCCCTCATTCTAGGTCAAATCAACAGAGTCCAAAATGGAAGCGACTATCCATTCTTGGTCAAACAATACTGAATCCAAAATAAAGCAACTGCTCACTTTTGCTAAAATCTGACTGAATCCTAAGTAGACGAAAATACCCATTCTCGATCAAATCTGACATAATCCACAATGGAAGCAACCCCTCATTCTTGGTCAAATCAACAGAATCCAAAATAGAAGTAACTTTGCATTCTTGGTAGGATCAAACTGAATTCTAAGTCAAGGCCAGCACACTTCTTTCACTGATGGATGGGGTTTTATGACCTACTTGCCTTTGCAGGCTAATGTCAGCCCAATGTTCACAAAAAGTTTTCGGAGCTGGTTAGAATGCGAGCAAGTCAAGCCGCCTTCTCCGCAATGGATTCCAAACGGAGGGTCACTTCTTACCCCCAACCCACGGGGGGACATTCTTGGTCACATCTGACAGAATTCAGAGTGGAAGGAGGGAGAGACAGGGGACAGGGTCACCCACCAATGCGGCACTCCTCCTCGTGAGCTGGAAAGATGAGCTTCTCTCTGGCGTAGACGGGATTGCCTGCAGGCTGCCAGTTGGCACGGAACCTCTTGTGAGGCAGGGGTCTGTAGACAAGCAACAAGAGTGGACTAGCTTGTTATTCTGACGTATCCCGACCCCCATCCTTCCTTCACCATCCTCCACTTCTAGGGTTCATCAAAATAAAGTTCGGAAAACACTGCAGAGATTAAAACAAACCAAAGACAAAAACAACAATGTCAAAAACCTTTAGCTTTTTCAAGATATTTTAATAAACCCACATTCTTCCCGTCCCAGGGATAGAACCATGGCACTGCGCCTCGCACATCGCCCAACCCCAAAGCATGCTTGCCCATCTCCGCCTGTCAAAGACATGGTTTCAACAAGCGAGTAGAGGCTGAGGGGCTGACCGTGTACTCATGCAAGAGGGGAGAGCACTGGGGGGTGGGCTGCCAGGAACTGGTATACATTGTAGATAAGTTGGAAGGGAAGGGAAGTTCCTGTTAGCTTTTTCAGTTTTCATCTCTATTTCAAACTTAGATCATTACATACTTAGATTTGATGTATACAAATTTCTGCGTGTGCGTGTGGGTGGGTGGGTGGGTCTGTATGTGTGTCTCTGTGCTGTATGTGTGCGAGTGCATCTCCCACTCTGACACTGTCTTTCACCAGAACTTACTTGTTCCAGTCCGGAAGATTTTTGCGGAATATGGAGTCTAGGGGGAGAACTTGTTGTTTGCCTTGAGTGGCGTGGTAGATCTCCTTGGCCTGCAGCGCATCAAAGACATGTACACATAGGTGCTGGGGGACATCACCCTAGAGTACAAACCCAGCAGTCCCCTACGTTCAGCCACGCAGTCCCCCATGCTCAGCCACGCAGTCCCCTACGCTCTGCCATGCAGTCCCCTACGCTCTGCCTTGCAGTCCCCTATGCTCTGCCACGCAGTCCCCTATGCTCTGCCACGCAGTCCCCTATGCTCTGCCACGCAGTCCCCTATGCTCTGCCACGCAGTCCCCTATGCTCTGCCACGCAGCCCCTACGCTCTGCCACGCAGTCCCCTATGCTCTGCCACGCAGTCCCCTATGCTCTGCCATGCAGTCCCCTATGCTCTGCCACGCAGTCCCCTATGCTCTGCCATGCAGTCCCCTATGCTCTGCCACGCAGTCCTACTATGCTCTGCCATGCAGTCCCCTATGCTCTGCCACGCAGTCCCCTATGCTCTGCCACGCAGTCCCCTATGCTCTGCCACGCAGTCCCCTATGCTCTGCCACGCAGTCCCCTATGCTCTGCCACGCAGTCCCCTATGCTCTGCCACGCAGTCCCTATGCTCTGCACGCAGCCCTATGCTCTGCACGCAGTCCCCTATGCTCTGCCACGCAGTCCCCAATGCTGCGCCAC
This sequence comes from Theodoxus fluviatilis, assembly GCA_034096865.1. Lineage (NCBI taxonomy): Eukaryota > Metazoa > Mollusca > Gastropoda > Cycloneritida > Neritidae > Theodoxus > Theodoxus fluviatilis. The sequence continues at coordinate 1,235 of JAWQFJ010008171.1, read as the reverse complement.
GCAGTCCCCAATGCTGCGCCACGCAGTCCCCTATGCTCCGCCACGCAGTCCCCTATGCTCTGCCACGCAGTCCCCTATGCTCTGCCACGCAGTCCCCTATGCTCTGCCATGCAGTCCCCTATGCTCTGCCACGCAGTCCCCTATCAGGGTTCGTACAGGTTTTTAGTTACAAAATTCCATGACTTTTCCATGACTTTCCATGAGCCTCAATAACATTTTCCATGACTTAGCGTACTGTGATACATGACAGTTTAAAGGCATGATGATAATCTCAAAGAGACACTGTTGGCATCCGTCAGTCTCGTGAGACCATGGAGTGTGCGCCAGGTTTGGTCAGTACCAACTGACCGGACCGGCGTGGAAATGAAACCAGGTCACCTAGCCAAGAACCAATCAGGAAGCAGAAGACAAACGAGCCTTCAAAATTAACCAATGGGATGCAAGGGCACGTTTCCTGTCGTTCGCAGCGTGTAAAAATAGATGTGAGAGTATCGCGCGAAGCACAGCCTAGAAACATTTTTAAATTTTTCCATGACTTAAATTGAAATTCCATGATTTTCCAGCCTGGAAAATGAAAATCAAATTCCATGACTTTCCAGATTTTCCATGACTGTACGAACCCTGCCTATGCTCAGCTACACAGTCCCCTATGCTCTGCCACGCAGTCCCTTCTGAGGTCCCATGGACTCGGAGCCTTTTCCGAGTTTTCATGACCTGTTTCAACGGTACATTGGGAGTGAACACTTCAGAGGAAACACAATACAAGAAGTGATGATGATGATGATGATTATAATGATGACGATGACAACCACGATGATGATGACAATGCTTTCATGGATACAGTCACAGTGAGCGTCAGTTAGGAAATCAGGCGGAGAAAATGTGTAAGTTGCTGTCACGGTGCAATTTTAGACTGGGATTCTGGTAACACATAAAGCACAGCATCAATCTATTCATCAAATTTAAAATTCCATATATTCTCTAACAGTCGTGCCCGGCGCATGAATATTTGCCGAGGGGGCTTGTCCATTTGAGTCCACATCACCAACGTTTTCACTGAACACAGCTAGGCAGGAGGATGAGAACTTAATCACTAATCAAAGAGAGCTTTATAAAAACTCAATGGGAGTGTAGATGATCTCTTCCTGTCCGAAGATACTGACGAGTCTGACGTTGAATTTGAGGGATTTTCCCAGACAGAAGTGCAACTGGCAGAGGACGCTCTGGAAAACCAG
>JAWQFJ010008170.1:7500-12418 GCA_034096865.1 Theodoxus fluviatilis | reverse complement strand
GGTCTGTAATAGTCCCGATTTACAAAAAAGGTATTAAACAGGAACCCGACAATTACAGGGGCATCTCTTTACTGCCAATCCTAAGTAAAATCTTTTTATCTATCTTAGCGAGTCGTTGGCGTGATTGGCTGGAAACTGAGGGCAAAATTTGTGCGGAACAAGCTGGTTTCCGACCAAATTATTCGACAATTGATCATGTTTTTATTTTATATTCCATGGCAACAAAACACATGTATGGGCAGGGGAGAGGTAAGCTGTATGTGGCTTTCGTAGATTACAGGAAAGCTTTTGACTCAGTTGATCGTGCGCAACTTTGGAACATATTGCTAAGAAATGGATTATCTACCAAATTCACTAATGTATTGAAGGCCATGTACTCGAATGTACAATCCTTTGTACGATGGAACTACCAGGATTCCGATTTTTTCCTATGCCCCACTGGTGCGAAAGAGGGGCAAAAGAGAGCACGTCCGTCTTTCTAATGTATATTAACGTTGTAGCTGAGTATGTTCGAGCACACGGAAAGCACGGAATACAGATGATGCCAGGTGCTCCTGAAGTATTTTCCGACGACGTTGCACTGTTATCCTCAACAGCAAGCAGGCTGCAAAATCAGATTAATTCCCTTGCATATGCATCAAATACCCTTGGTCTTCAATTGAACACCGATAAAACAAAGGTGATGGTTTTCAGGCGAGGCAGATATCTCTCGGAAGGCGAAAGATGGTATTTGAACGACAACAGACTAGAAGTAGTCAACAGGTACAAATACATCGGTTACATTTTTACCACCAAATTGTCAAAGAGTTCTTCCGTCCAAGAAGCTACTATTACAGGCAAACAAAAAGCTGTACACATTTGGAAAGCGATGTGGTCACTCCATAGTGCAAATCCTAAAGTGTATTTTCGACTCTTTGACGCGCAATCACAACCTTCCTTATTATATTGTGCTGAAATATGGGGACTGCAAAACCAAGAAGAAGTTGCAAAAGTACAAGTCCTTGCAAGCAAGAAGTTCTTAGGTTTAGATATCAGAACACCGAATCATTTTGCATATGATGAATTGGGTAGATACCCATTAATAATAAATAGTACTAATAAGGCTATAAAATACTCGCTAAAACTTTTGAAAATGTCCCCAGATAGGTTTTCTAGACAAGCATATGCAATGCTGCTTAACACACGTATTTAAGAGAGAGAAAAAACTGGCCCAATATTGTGAAAGATACCTTGTATAGGCTTGGTTATGCGTATGTCTGGATGATTGGTGGCGTGGGGAATGAGCAAAGCTTTGTAAAGCAACTCACACAAAGGTTACAGGACTTATACCGTCAGTCATGGGACGCTCATAACCACAGTAGCGAAAGAGTTGCGTGTTACTCTACCTTCAAAGATATATTTGGCCTGGAAAAATACTTAGGTCATCTCACTATCAGAAAGTTCCGCAAAACATTCGTTCGCTTTCGGCTAGGAATTAATGACCGAAGAGTAAACCAACGATACAATTACCAAAAAAGGAGGAATCTGACATGTCCATTTTGTAATGCGGTGGAAGACGAGAAGCATGTTCTCTTAGATTGTTGTTTCTACAGCACACTTAGAGAAAAATACATTACTCCACACCTATGTTCTAGTTTAAGAAGGCACTTCAGCCGGCTTTTGAAGGGATCGAATATTCGGATAACAAGAGACGTGGCAATGTTTATCTTTTACGCTCTAAAGCTTAGAGAGCAGCACAAAACCACTGTGCTGTAATAAACAACAACGTTGTAGTAAATTAGAAGCATCGCTTGAATCAAAATTGAATAACTATGAGCGTGAAAGTAAGATGACCATGTACGGACATATTTGTTCGTTCGTTCTTTCATTCTCTCTCCAGAGAGTGTATGCCGCTTGGGTAGGTTCTTTGTTAGGGAGAAACTGTACATAACACAATGAAGTATTGCTGTATTACATATCTTGTGGATCTAAAATCATTTTAATGTGTAAAATCACATGTATTTTGAATACTGAGATGGGTCGTCGACCTTAATAAAAGCAAATCAATCAATCAATCAATCAATCAATCTCTCTCTCTCCCCCCCTCCCCCCTCTCTCTCTCTCTCCAAAGGCTGACTGGCCCTACAACTATTTATCATCCCCGTCCCCCCTCTCTCTCTCTCTCCAAAGGCTGACTGGCCCTACAACTATTTATCATCTTCGTTATTTCTTCTTCACGCAGGTGCTTCACCTGCATGAGCCCATGCCACAACGTGACGGGGGTGTGTGGGGGAACAGGGGGTTGCCGGGGGATTTTCTCGGGGCCCAAGTGTCAGGGCACATGTCCCAACTGCCTGGGGGGCTGTGACGTCAACAGCACCTGCAATGCGGGGGGCTGCGTGCGCGGATTCTGGGGGCCCAGCTGTCTGGCCAACTGTCCCGCCTGCCAGCCTGGCTACACGTGTCTGCAGAGCTCGGGCCAGTGCCAAGCCCTCCCTGCCAGGTGAGACGCCCTCCAGGTGCGAGCCGTCCTTCCACTCAGGTGGTTTGCGTGTCACGTGACACGCGTATAAATCCCCTGCAAAGCCGTGCGCTGATTGGTCGCGAGACATCAGTCATTTCGCGCGTTTTTCTGTTGATTGGCTGCCTACAGATAGAACCCACTTTTTCCTTGCGCATTGCGTTGAGATCCTCACCTATTTCTATATCACACTGAGACGTACGCATCAGGGCCCGTATTCACAACGGCGATTTATCGGCGATTTATTTTAACTCCGATTTATCTCTAAACTCAGACGATTCCAACTGCCTGTTCCGCTCTCCCTTGGCTGGAAACCAATATATATAGCAAAGCGCAACCTAGGATCCTCTGACGAGCGTACCTTATCTAACCGATCAAGATAACGCGGGGCTAGGGGATAAATCGAGTGTTAAAAAGATAAATCGGCGTTGTGAATACGGGCCCAGAAGAACTTATTCTCTTTGAACTGTGAGCGTGAAGAACTGTTGCGTTCAAATTTACGCGGCATCGAATTTCTCAACAGCAAATCAGCACACACACACACAAAACGCGGGGAAAAAACAAGTGCGCATGAGTGAACTATAAAGACAGCATCATCAAAGACGTCGCTTGTGGGTGGCTGGGTGGCTGGGTGGCTGGGTGGCTGGGTGGCTGGGTGGCGCGCTTCTATTTTAGTCAACAAATCAGCGCTCAGCTTTGCACAGGATTTAGTCACGGTCGTCACGTGACTGGCTCCTGTGACGGCGCACGTCTCAGGAGACGTTCCTCAAGAGATATCCGTCTTCTTACCGCGACTGTGGTCATCTGTCTTTCAAGAAGCGCATCACATAGAGCACGTCCGCATGTCTCAGGTTGGAAGCCTGGGTCGGGCAAAATCGCATTCTGTAAACCCGAGTCAGTAGTATTGACTCTGGCACAGTTCGCAATGAATGCGTAATAGGCTTGACCCTTGGCATTACAGCCTTGCGCCAAAAATAGTTCGTTCTGATACTATTATTCTCTCCACTTTTTACAGAAATCATTCAGCTGTAAAAACTTGGTTCCATTTCAACACAAACATTTTATTGTATCGAATAAACGCTTGTTTGTTGTCTCAACAAGAGTAAGTTAAGAGTTTTGTGCGAAATAGTCTTAGAACTACTTTAACGGCGTATGTCAGGGAGCACATCGGCTATCCCTCAAGCCTCTCGTGTGACCTCCGCTTGCATAAATTGGCCGAAAACCTTCCATGACGTGACGTCAACAGTGCTAGAGATACTTTTGCCGGTAGGCGAAATCTCTAGTTTACTAGAATGGCAAAATGGCTGTCCCACAGCACATCCACCTGGGTCGGGCAAAATGGGTGTCCCACAGCGCATCCACCTGGGTCGGGCAAAATGGGTGTCCCACAGCGCATTCACCTGGGTCGGGCAAAATGGCTGTCCCACAGCGCATTCACCTGGGTTGGGCAAAATGGCTGTCCCACAGCGCATTCACCTGGGTCGGGCAAAATGGCTGTCCCACAGCGCATTCACCTGGGTCGGGCAAAATGGCTGTCCCACAGCGCATGCACCTGCCTCGACTTCCTTGCACTGCAGTCATTCGCTTTCACCAGACTGATCTTTCATTAGGCGCGCATCAAGTAGCACTTTTATCAGATGACACAGACTGTGTCATGTGACTCAGATTTGAGCCCGTTTGCATCACGTGACTGTGTGCGCAGATCGCGTGTTCGAGCACATACGTGTATTCCAGGCGGTAAGTACGTCTTTTATGAAGTATTATATCAGTTGGTAGTGAGTACGTACCTACTACCAACTGAGATATATGTCTGTCTGTCTGTCTGTCTGTCTGTCTGTCTGTCTGTCTGTCTGTCTGTCTGTCTGTCTGTCTGTCTGTCTGTCTGTCTGTCTGTCTGACTGTCTGTCTGTCTGTCTGTCTGACTGTCTGTCTGTCTTTCTTTCTGTCTGTCTGACTGTCTATCTGTCTTTCTGGTCTGGTCTGGTCTGGTCTGGTCTGGTATGGTCTGGTCTGGTCTGGTCTGGTCTATCTGTATGTATGTGAATGACACAGTCCACGTCCAAGTCAATGTGTCCCTACAGGGTTACAGCTGACCAGGCCGCGGTGTTGCAGTCCAGGCTGATTTCGGCCATGGGCATCCTGCTCGCCATGGACATGCTGCTGGTGCTGGCCTTGCTGTGCGCCTGCCTGCTGGCCACAGGTCAGATCCGGCCCCCCGCCTGGTGCGGCTGTGGCCCCCCTCCCCCTCGTGCCCACCTGGACTCCCCCCTCCCCCCAGGCTTCCTCCAGGCCGGCAAACGCAAAGCCCCTTCCAAACCCAGCGTAGCTACAGAGAGCATGGTGAGTGTGTGTGTGTGTGTGTGTGTGTGTGTGTGCGCGCACGCGCGCGCGTGTGTGTGTGAATGTGTGTGTTTGTGT
>JAWQFJ010008168.1:0-16416 GCA_034096865.1 Theodoxus fluviatilis | reverse complement strand
ACCAATTTGACTTCTTATTTGTGAACGCAAATGGAAGAAGCAGCCTATTCTAAATTAAGAATTATCTACATTGTTTGCTTCCTCAACGCCGTTTTGTTTGACTTTTGAGAAGTGTGATTGGCTAGAGCGAAATTCAAATCCGAGTGTACGGATTGCAATTTTCCTCCTGGCATGCAAGATGCCTCGAGTCATGTAATAAAAACAGCAAGTCAGCCGACCTTTAACGTAATATCATTTGATCAAGTGTTGAATACGAGCTATCACAGGTACCATATCAATGTCACGAAACACGAAGGATGGCGGCTTGAAGTTTCGCGTAGAAATCGAGAAACGAAGAAAGTAAGAAAGGTTTTTTTACCGAAGTTGTCTGTCGCTAATCGCCGCTAACTCTGAGGATTAATAAATGGCTATAATTCCCAGCTAAAATGCCATTCTTGATTTTTATAGGTGGCGTCATGAAAACTGATGTCTTGGTGTGTTACGTACGTTTGATAAAAGCGGACCCAAGCGACACCACTGAAGGTAAATACGGCCTTGGGGTCTTTCCTTGAAATGAATTGCCGATTCGTTCTGTGCTGTGTCAGCTACTCATCGGCAACCTCTGTCTATTCTTGTGTATAAAATACATCTTTCCAAACGAATGGTGAGTTTTACACGCCTTATAAACAGCCGTTAGAATGGCAGCCATAGAACTAGACATGAGGATAGACTATGTCACGAAGTCCGATCTCTTTGTTCTCGATGCCAAAGGCGATTCATCTGTAACTCCTCGCCGCCTAGCGACTTCGCACCTAACCTCGCACACCCTAAACTAAAGCTTAAATTGGGCATAGTCCACTTGTGCGGACACCCTCCGCTCAATGCTATTTCCTCTAGAATGCCGTTGTCTCTACAACCGCTGCTCACAGTTGGACATATACGCTTCGAGGGGGGTCGTGGCGATCAAGACCCCTTGTCGCGCAGGTGCTAGAGTACGCCCAATTTCACTACTTACCTCAAAACAGCGCCACCGTACGTGAAACAGTTCACCGGTAGCACTAATGCCTTTCTTGAAGGTCGAGTTTTGCGTTAAGTTCTGTCAAGCCAATGCTTCAAAACACACGACGATTGAACACCCCCTCCCGACACACGCTAACAGATCCGTCTCTCTCTCTCTCTTCCCTCTCACGTCAACACGCTGCAGCCCACACACACTTTTGCGTCGAATAAGTGCCGTATGTTGTTTTTTTTTAATTTAACATGCAAATAGGTTGTGGAGATGGAGAATTCCAAAATTCATTGCCTCTGTTAACCAAAACTTGATTTTGATGATTTTTTTTTACGAAGTAGCAAAGGCTAGCGTAGCCTCTTAAAGCTAGCATGTATGATATCCGTGCTTTCTATGCGCCCATAATGTTAGGTTAGCGATGAATGAGAAGCTTTGGATAGGTTTCCTGAAGCAAGTACTGCGAGGTTGACCCGTTTTGAATTTGGGGGGGTGGGGTCGTTGAGTCACCAAGTATGTCATTGTGATGCAAGTCAAATATCTATCCTGTTTGTGGATATGATTATTAGATTCCCTCCCTCCATCCCTCCCTCCTCCCCTCCCCAATTCTCTCTCTCTCCTTTCCCTTTCTCTCTCTCCCTCTCTCTCTCTCTCTCCTCTCTCTCAACTCTAACCTCTCTCTCTCTCTCTTCTCTCTCTCTCTCCTCTCTCTCTCTCTCTCTCACACACACACACCGCATGCACGCACACACACACACTTTTGGTTAATAAGTTGTAGATGTTTGTTTTTTTAATTTACAATGCAAATGTGTTGTGGAGACTCTCCAAACTTCATTTGTGTTAAACTCAAAACTTGATTTTTGATGATTTTTTTTTACGAAGTAGCAAAGGCTGTGTGCCCCTTAAAGCTTGCATGTATGCATTTCTGATTGCTTTTCTATGGCCATAAGTTAGGTTGTACTGAAATTGAAGAAGTTTGGGATGGTTTTCCTTGAAGCAAGTAACTGCGAGTTTGACCCCGTTTTTGAATTTGGGGGGGGGGGGTTCGTTTGAGTCCACCCATGTCATTGTGATTGAGTCAAATATCTATCTGTTGTGTGGATATGATTTATAGATGTTTGGTTTTCAATTTTAGAATGATTTCTTTATCTAGTGATGACTCCTGAGGTCTACAGGAAACGGTAAAGACAGAATTATTCTAAATTTAGCGTCATTTATCTGTCAACCATCCTTCTGATCAATGTTGTCACTTTTATTGCAAGTTTACTACTTTTCTTAAGGTGTACATAGTGTATGTTAAAGATGATTGTCATTGGTTGCTTCCAAACAACATTTTGTAGCAGTTATGATGCACTGAAGTTGTAAAAGCATTTTTTGTGGTTTCAGGATATGGATGTGAAGTTTATAAAAATTTGTCACATATACACCATAAATGGGCCCAAATCATAGCATTCTACATTGTTTGCTACTTGAATTCCTTCATAAAGCTGCTGGAATATTAATTTGAGTTGGATTTTTTGACAATTGAAAGTTAAAGTAACTTCATATATGTGTTTGCTGTATTTTGGGAATTAGGGGGGTAGGATACTAAACAGTCTACCAGGCTACAATTTGTTTGTATAATCACATATTACTGTTGTTGCCATGTTGTTTAATGTTTGTACTTAACTTTCAAAGGCTTTCAAGTTAGTAATTATGCATTTGAATATGTGTACAAGAAGTTAAAAGGTCCAGCGTCCATAAAATTACACAGGCAGGGACAACCGAATGGTCTCACAAGAAGAAAATGGCCATTTGAAAAACCTTTTATGAACTGTTTTTCCAGGGAAGATATAGTTTGTTTAGTTTTTGTTGTTAGAAGCTCATTTCTACAAGCTTTAGGCACCTTTTTGGCAGTTACAAAGATTGCGAGAGATTTCTTTGGATCAGGAGGGTTGGTGTCTTTGAACCAGGATTCTGTCAAAACTATCGCTTTCCATATAATTTTTGTTTTTGTTTTACAACAAAATAAACCTACTGTCTGCATTTCAATCTTTATTTGCTTTGGTTTTGACTTTTTTTCCCCCATGATATGTGTGTGTGAAAAGGAAAAATGGAAACTATTATTGTGAAACCTGCCTGACCCATTTTGAAGCTTTACCCTCAAAAATTGCCATAAAGAAAAGTACTCATAGTAAAACTTTAAACTCTCCAGAGTTTATCATAAACAATGGTCAACATCATCGATTTTTCAAAGTTTGAATCCCTGATTGTGAATGTTCAACCTCAACAGTTGTGCGCTGCTGATCACCAATTGGGGTCGTTCATTTTGAATATTTGACTTAAATAAACAGAGGAGAGGGAGGTAATTCAAATCAACTTTTCTCAGTATGCTGCATCCTGCAAATTGAGCAGCAGTATTTGTGTAATATCTGCACCAGTACTTCACAATTGCAGCAATACATGTTTCACAGCGCTGTGTTGTGTATGCAGCTAGCTGTGGTTATGAGAATATTCTTAGTATGACAACCAACAACAAGAAGGGCAAAGCCCATACGACTCACATGCTTGACCTTGACCTTTATATGACCTTGACCTTCAGGTGACCTTCAAGGTCAAGGTCAAACAACTAAACCTACCAATGACATCATACACAAAGAAATGCTTTACACATTTTTCCTACCAAAATACATGTGACCTTGACCCAAGGTCAAGGTCATCCAAGGTCATGCAACACAAAGCTGTTAATTCAAGACATAGGAAGCACAATGGTGCTTATTGGCACTTTCTACCATGAGATATGGTCACTTTTAGTGGTTCACTACCCCATTTTGGTCACATTTCATAAGGGTCAAAGTGACCTTGACCTTGATGATATGTGACCAAATGTGTCTCATGATGAAAGTATAACAGGTGTACTACAATGTTATGAAGTTTGGAAGAGTTATCTTCCATAGTTCAGGGTCAGGGTCACTTCAAAATATGTATGCAATCCAACTTTGAAGAGCTCCTGTGACCTTGACCTTGAAGCAAGGTCAACCAAACTAGTATCCAAAGATAGGGCTTAGTTTGCCCTATATACCATATATAGGTCAGGTATCCAATCTCAAAAACTTCAGAGAAAATTGAGAAAATGTGAAAAATGACTTTTTTAGACAACATTTATGGCCCCTGCGACCTTCACCTTAAAGCAAGGAAACGTCACTATGTATGTTTATTGAGGCCTTGTCATCATACACCATCATGCCACATTTGGTATTGATAGACTTAATAGTCTCCGAGAAAAATCCAACGTTAAAGTTTTCGGACGCCCGGACGGACGAAAAGGGTGAGTACATAGACTCACTTTTGCTTCGCATGTGAGTCAAAAACTATGAGAAACCACTTACCCCATATTGCTCTGCAATTTCTTTGGGAACTCTGCCTGCCCTTGGAAGGTTTCGGTCTCCTCCACCTGATATACAGATGGGAAAAGGTGAGTTACAAGAGCCTACATGAATACCAATTCTACCAACTACACCATCTTCGAGAAAGAATAAAAAGTATATTTCTTTTCTTCTTTATCTCTATAATGGCGCTATGCTTGTGTGCATGGAAATATCTGCTACAATTATTACAATTAATTCCAAGTCTCATTCCTTTCCTGTCTTACTGGTGTGTGTTTGGTTTGGTTTGGGGGAGGAGGGTGTGTGTGTGTGTGTGTGTGTGTGTGTGTGTGTGTGTGTGTGTGTGTGTTTGTTACATTTTGTTTTGTTTTTTAGGGTGGGGGTGGGGTGTTTGTTTGGATTTTTAAGAGGGTCATATTTTCATTGTGCAGAATCCTCTGCACATGCATAAGAGAGAGGAATGTAATCTGCTCTTGATTTATCCATCAAGTGCTTGATCAGCAGATGGAACAAAAAGAGTCACTTGACTAAAGAAGAGATCCATCTAGATCAGTCATTCCTCCAACACCAGTGGTCTTTTCAGTGCAAGACCGCAAACACAGATGTACATATACAGCAGCGCCCTACAGCTGCTTGCAGGAGGCACCCCAGGCAGCCACAGAGACAAGTGGCACTTCCTCCCTGTGCAACCTTGGCTGCACCAGACCTCAGTCCTTGGCCGCTAAATCACTTGTTCATCCACCAAGGACACTTGCTCTTCAGTGATGGTGAAAACATAAGAGAACTCAGAGGGTGAATGTAAGAAGTAAATTTTCCAGTAGTAATTCATTTAGCTGAACTCTTTTATCCAGCAGACAATGATTTAGCGTTAAAGCATTATTTCCTACCTTTTCTAACAGTGATTTAGCATTAAAGCATTATTTCCAACATTTTCTAAACAAAGATTTAGTATTAAAGCATTATTTCCTACATTTTCTACACAGGATGTCTCATGTGAAAGAAGAGGAATCATACATGCATTTAGTGTGTTTCAATGACACCATTTGCGCCCTGTTGACAACCAAAAACTTGGGCATCCAGATTTTAGAAACATGACAGACACATTCTATCAAATAATTATTCAATGCAAAGTAATGTTGAATGCCCAATGTACTTGAAATTGGGACTTTTGAGTCATTCCAAGAAACTTTTATTTGCACCATGCATGTTTCATAAATACTAATGATTTTCTAATATGCTGGCCTCTAGTTCAGTAACAACACAAAACATACTGTTCTTTTACACTTTATTCCAACCTTGGAACCCTCTGTAAGAAAAACAGTAAAGTAAAAATAATGGGTAAAAACTAAATTAAGAAAGAAAATGAAGCAATAAAATGAATAATCCTTTTTTTACAGTTGAGATTCTTCTTTTATGTGCCCTGACATCTCAATCACTACCTCCACTTATACTTGGCTGATGTGTATCCTGTCCTGAACTGTCATTCATACCATTTCTGACATTTTGAGAAGCCTTCCTGGCATTATCTTCTAAGCTTATCCTACCCGATGACATCACAGTAACATACGATGCATAACAATGAGCTGCATCCTCTGCATCCTCTACGCCAGCAGTAGCACCAACAGTTCTATATGCAAGTTACTCATGGCAAAATAAAAACAGCCACCTGCTTACAAATGCAAATCAAAGTAATGCAATCAATTCCCAACCTATGCACACAGTTTGGATGCAAGCAACGAAATATCCGTAGAGAAATGGCAAGAGCCTTGCAATGAACTAAAAAGGTACAAAAAGCTAGTTAGAAATTAAGGAAACATAAAGCCACACTGGGTAAGTCTCACAACCAGCTGTCTTTTCCAAGAGACTGGCAGATTCATTCAATACTTGAACTTAAGATCTTTCTTGGAGCAATTTCCTTATTGCAGTAGTTTGATAATGGCATTGCCATGAGGGCAATGATGCCCATGTTGTTGCCATCCACAGCAGACAGGCCTCCATTTTCTCTGGCTCTTTTTTCCATTGAGCTTTCTGCTCATCCTTTCTTTGCTCATGGGTGAAAGTTCTCTCAGTATATTAGTTGTCAGTCAATATCTCTTCCACTGTTCAGTAGTTTGATCGCAAGTTGTGGTCATCCTTGGTGCATTCAGGGGCAAGTCTTGTGCCTTCTTCCTTGCCCTGAATTTCTTATTCCTAAGGCGTGACTGCTCCCTCTGAATCTGCCTTTGCTCTTCAGTCAGATTTCTACGCCTCCTTCGGGCCCGCTCTGCTTGTTTTGCTCTGTAGGCCTGCGATTTCTCTTGGGCTGTCATCAGTTTTGCCGTGTATCCCTGCAGCTGCTTTGGTCTTGGACCAAATCCAAACACTGATGATGAAGCTAGAGACTGAGCAGAACCTGCTCCATCTAAACTCCTTGCTGATGCCACTTCTTTCTCTATTTCTTGTTTTCTTTTGCAGTGCAGCTGAGGAGACATGAACAGGTATGCTGGCTCCTCAGGACAACGGGCTGTAAAAAATACATTATACAACTTGTGACTGCAGTATTGAATCTTCACATAGTAACAGGCAGATAAACCTACATGGTCTTTAACTCTTAAGATCCTGTACCACCTGTTAACGCCCACTCTGCTCAATCCTGTACCACCCGTAGCTGCCCACCCCACATGGCTGTTACTCGACTGATTTTTTTTCTAATAATTGCTTAATCCTTACAGGGCTGGAGAATGAAACAAGTGAATGACTTACAGGACCTTAAGAGTTAAACATTAATTATTTAAGTTGTAAGTTATTAAAAGACATGTGACAGACATGGCACCTGTAATAACAATACATCACAAATTCCAAATAAAATCATTTCTTTTTAATAATACTCCAAAATATACTGAAACTAATATAAATATTTTAAAATGGCAACTTGGAAAAAGAAAGAAAACAACATAATTTTCTCCTCTAAAGTGGAGACACTTCACTTGCTAATCCTGTTATCAGAAACTAAGGAATGGGATGCCTACATGCTTCACAGCATTCTATCTACTAGTATTTAAATTTTTTTTAAAATAAAATAAAAATTAAAGCAGATACCGTTTAGTTGTTTTGCATTGTCTTTATCACTGGGTCTTTTTTAAGTTTTGTGACAAATACCAGGAGTTCAGAATAAATATAATATACACTTAGATGTTTAATTCCTATTCTATCTTACTGTATGCTTTCACGAATACATAATCTGATGTTAGTTAACTTTAAGACAAGATTAGATAGCATGGTGGGTGAGAAATCCTGTGATGTAACACCATCCCCACTCCCAATGCACTTGGTGTGTGGCACTGCGATACCACTCACTCTTCCGAGAAATGGGAATGACAAGGCAGATAGATAAACTCTTGACATAAAACTATTTGACATGATTCACATCATGTTGTAATTACCACCACACAAAAAATGTGTGCAACACTTGAAAATACTAAATACAAGGCTCCCTCTCAGTCAGAACACTCTCAGAAATGTTTGATACACAAAAAGGATACCAATGTGTTTGTGGAGATGTAAATAAGCCAAATCTATGTGGATCTTAACTCACTGGTGTCGATTGCAAGGTTACTTGCGCCTTGTCATCATACATCATCATGCCAAATTGGGTGTTGATAAACTTAATAGTCTCCGAGAAAAATCCAACGTTAAAGTTTTTTACAGACGCCAGGACGGACGAATAGGGTGAGTACATAGACTCACTTTTGCTTCGCATGTGAGTCAAAAAAGGAATTAAAATCATCACCTATGTGACGGGGAAACCAAAAAGCAAATTCAGCCAGATAGACCTTTTCATCAAAATCAATATAAAAATTAATTCAGAAGTCATAATCTCAATAACAAAGGTTAACATTGAGTTATTTGAAGTGTTGGAAGAAAAGGACAGGTGCTTCTGCAAGGGCAAAGTCAAGTAACCAACAACAAAAAAACCTAACAAAACCTGGGAAAATCAGAAAGTATTTGAAATTCTGTTCTCCGGACACTTAAAAAATAATTGAAAATGTAGCACTCTCAAAATAGACACACATACAAATCAGAAAATAATCAGGCAATTAGATGAAAATTAATTTTAAATGAGCTCATTCTGTGAAGATACACACATGAGAATGAGAAAAAGAGTATGCTTGACATCCTTTCGAAAATATTTTTCAAAATGAACCACGCTACCGCTGTAAATGTATTCATAACTGCATCATCAATCTAAGCATCAGAGAAGCAGATGGTTAAGTCTTTCATGCCAGTAGAGGCTGGAAATGGTGCTAATGAGGCTACCATTCCTTGGACATGAAAGCAATGCCTCAACCAAATGCTCAGGTGGGCATCCTTCAACATTTCGCACATGATCAGGTGAACATCATGCAATGTCTGACCAGACATAGCCATCAGTTTCACATTTCTTGATAAGGTAATAAACTTGGAAGCCCTCTAAAGGCTCTATGTGTTGATCTAATTGCAGAATTTTCACATAAAATGTGACTTTTCTTGGACAACCTTGAGCCTCAACTTATGCAAAATATCCCATTTTCAGGTTTTCTGCTGGCTGTGCCGATGGGTCCTGAAGAGGAATGAGGCACCACTGGGTCACCCTCACTGGGCTGGGCTGGAGGGTAGTCATGAAGGGGTTAGGCTGGAATGTAAACCTGGGGAAGTTGAACTGCAGGGGCATTCCTACAGGGTGTGACATCAGGAGCATCTGAGGGGGTGTGGCAGCAGGGGGATTTTGAGGGGGTGCAACAGGTTTTAGTGTCCATTGGTCCCATGCACCCAAAACATGCTGGTTTTCACACTGGCCAACACAGAACAGCAAGCGCCACAGAAACAGGACTGTTGCCATGTCAGTATCACATCTTAGCACACTTCACAGAAAAGTGCTTGTGAGCCCATTTGAGTTTTCACTGCTCTTTCCCTGTTGTGAAGGACTTAGTCTTCTTTCTTTTTTCCCCCCACAACGCTGAACAAGTTGCTGCGGAGTCAAGGTTTCATCTTCTCTGCATTTCTGCTTCTGTCTGTCCATGTTCCACTTCTCTTGTTGTGCATCTCAAGCAGCTCTATTCAGGGATGGTTTGGGCGTTCCTTTTTTTTCTTCTTTTCCCTCATCTTCCTCATCCTGGCAGCTGATTTCGCATTGCTAGCAGCCCTCTGCTCATCCTTCATGTTTTTACGATAGTCTCTGTTGTACAATTTTCTTTTTTCCAAGTAGGCAGCATACCTTTCAGGATCTTCAGCCTTCATTTTTAACCAGTAATTTCGACAAGCCTCAGGGCTTTTCTTCTTCTTGGCTGCTGCAGTTGAGCAAGGGGGACCTTCAGCAGAAACATCCCCACTATTCTTGACTTCCTGACTCCTCTTTGCAGCAGTTAAACCATATTGCCAACTCAATCTTGCCATACCTACAATGAAACACAAAAGCAGAGACTTTTTTACTTATTCATGATGATATCTTACAAACTGGTAATACAGTAGGTACCACAATCTGAATTTCATATTTCTGAAAACAATATTGGTAGGCAAACAAATACAAAGCTGCAGTTACAGGAACCCAACGGACTCTTTTTTCCTGCTGACCCTACACTTTTTCCCTGTCATAAAAAAGAGAGAGAGAAAAAAAAGGAAAGAAATTGACAGTAAACAGCAACCTGCATGTTGTCCTATCTTCCCTGTCCTATGAGCACTCAGGGAATCCATTATTTACATGCGTTTGTTTTACATTTTCAGTGAGAAAAAGTTTGGTTTATGTTCAATTTGGCCTCTTCAACAAGAAAAAGAAAAGTTCAGGCCAATCTACCAACCTTTTTTGGGGGGGTCTTGTTACCTTCACCACAATTACTTTTTTTTTCTCTCTCTCTCTTTCTCTACCTAATACTGTAGTGCAATAGATATTTTGGTTCTGATTACAATACAATACATAACTTGAGCCTCTAATTAGATGCAAAGTTATGAATTTGCCAAATTTACGATTTTTGTTCAAGTTTTAGTCTCATGTAAAATGTAATAAAGCACCAACTTTTGACACCTGCTAGGGAAAGTTGTGGAGATTGTTGAGATATTCCGTGCAGTGATTTCTGTGTATATAGTTTTTTTATAAGGTCTAACTTGAAGCCACTTTTTATTAAGAGTACTACATGTTTTAGAAAAAAATTCTGGGATCCTTGAATGCGGCAAAATTTATTTTTGAGTGTTAAAATGTAAACAGTATTTAATGAAAATACATCAGCAACACAATTCTATTTCTGCTTGACTCACAGAAATGACTTTGGTATCACTGAAAGGAGATTAATGAGATCCCTTTATTCCAACCATTTGCAAGATCATGTGCAGGGCCCGTATCCAGAACGGCGAGTATTTTAACCCCGATTTATCTCTAAACTCAGACGATTCCAACTGTCTGTTCCACTCTCCCTTGGCTGGAAACCAGTATATATAGCAAAGCGCAACCTAGGATCCTCTGACGAGCGTACCTTATCTAACCGATCAAGATAACCCGGGGTTAGGGGATAAATCGAGTGTCAAAAAAATAAATCGCCGTTCTGGATACGGGTCCAGCACATTTATTAAACTATCATGGGTTTAAACTATTGTCAATGCATCACATTTCGACTTTTCATCTTGGCTACACTTTTGCTGTATGATTTGTGATAAAACTTCCCATGTAAACATTACCCTCATCTAGTCTAACAGACTTTCAAAGTTGAAAAGAACATGCAAAAAGATCTGCTTTGTAACATGGATGTCAACAAATTTTATTTTCTGGTTGTGTAGACAGGTGGATCTGTGGCATTTTCATTCAGATGGTTGGCTTACACAGCCAACAAATACTGCTGTCAAGTTTTTCATGTGATTGATCCATTTTAGCTTTTGTCTCGCATGTATTGGAAATATCAATACTTCTTGAATTACAGCTGCACACAATCCTTAAAACACAGACAAACTCTTTTTTTCCAGTGACAAAGTTGATCAGAGATGGCACTATGCTTCAAGTTCAAGACAGAAAAAGCTACAACCCAAATTTTCTTAAAGAATGAAAAAAAATGTGATAACAGAATTTAAAACATGAAACTGAATCGATTACATAACAGATCTTGGAATTAAAAGTTAAGCTTCCTGTTTGTTTCCATGATACAAAGCCGATACTGTCATACATTTCAAGCTTGTGGAGAGTAAATGCTTAGTTTAGATCAGCAAAATTTGTTAGCTGAATTTTCTAGTCATGATGGGTGCAAAATTGATTTACAATAACATTTCTAACTATTGTGCCTTTTAAAATGAACATTATGCTCTGGAAATGGGTTCAATGCACTTTTCTGTCTTGTCATATGACAGCTAGAAAGTTCTCATATATCCAAACCATTTGATTCATATGCTTTATGCTCTCCTGACAACAAAGCAAAGCACAAAAACTACTGAACTGCAAGCAAAAACATATTTACTATAGCTGTGAATGAAAAGAAAACGCTTGAATCCATTGAAACATTGAAAAGCTTACCTGATTGGAATCACGGATGGATGGATGGAGGTTTATGGCCTTTGAAGGCTATGTAAAGCCATGAAGCACGAACATCACTAGAATAGTTCCAAGTAGTCGAAATTCAAGTCATTATGTCCCTATTTATTCGCCTCTTACAAATTGTGTAGGGAGACACGGTCGGTCTGTTCTTTCAACCCCCAACCCACAGGGGGATGATTGAAAGCAAGACTTGACTGATCACTGGTGTAATATGAACTCGCAGACTGAAAACATTTCAAGTAAATTGCACAAGTGCATACAGCTCTTATGGTTGTCTGTGCACCACTTATACTTCTGCTGTTGAGCTGGCAGATCAAAAACTCAAAATAGGTCCAGTTTCATTATTCTGCATGAAAATGTAAAATAGGTACTTTCCCACATGACATCAGAAACCGAAAACCAAAATTAAATCATCATTTGGAAGTGAAATTGGGATGATTTTCATAAACATTACACTAAAAATATTTCCATTTCACATTATTTTATGGTTTGTTGACAAATCAGTGCCCATTTAAGCGCCTGAATTTTCATTCAGGGAGAGAGAGGAGTGATTTGACAGATTGGAAATTAGTTATGTTGGTGATGGTGATGCGATGTCTTCAAATATTTAAGAAATTAAATAGTTTTCAGTTACAGCTTTGTTCATATGTTAGAAAATATTTTAACATCAATTTGAGTAGAAATGGGTCATTTGTGTTCTATGGCAGTATATTTTTCCTGAGTGGGAGTCATGTCACAGGTATGTCGCCCATTTTCACAAAGAATCAAAATGATGATGAAAAGAGCAAACCACAAGAAAACAAATTTCTCCAAGAAAACTCTTTTAATTGTTTTTCACACATTCTGCTGCAGAAAGGAAACTAAACATTTCAGTATAACAGTCATTTTACAAATATTACTACCCTCTGTGGCACCCAGCACGAGAACAACCAACTCTTGGAGCAATGATCAAAGTCAACAGCAATTTTACCTCAATATTTTAATTATAAGATTAACTGGGGGTGGGTGGGTGGGGGAATTTAAAGCTGTGGATATATGCTAGTGGTCACTTCAAGGAGGAACTGAACTAAAAAAATCAAACTCTATCCTGGAAGCTGATTTCTATGTATTTGTTACATGCAGTCTTGAGGTATCTGATTTTGGTGTAAAAGGAGCAGGACTTGATATCGTTTGTGAAATACAGGGTGCTGAAGATTGTCGGTCATCTCGGGTAACATGCGTTACACCGGGACACCAATATGGCAAAATTTGATTTAAATAATACAACCCAGTTTATTTTAACTCTGATCAGGGTTCGTACAGGTTTTTAGATACAAAATTCCATGACTTTTCCATGACTTTCCATGAGCCTCAATAACATTTTCCATGACTTAGCGTACTGTGATACATGACAGTTTTAAAGAGAAAAGTGTATGGCGCACGACCAAACTCACGCACAATACACCCATTGTAAAAAAAGTTCTAATTCTTTTTATTATATTTTACACCAGATTGATTGGAAATCTGTCTACTTTCTTTATCAGCATAGTTCATGGTTTGAAGACTATGCATTGCTGAGAGCCAGTCAATGAAATTGAGGAAGGAGAAACTAGGGTTGGTTGAGACTGATTACCTGATGAGACTGTAACATTCTCTGTAGTGAAGACAACTGCCACTGAAAGGACAAAGTCCGGTTTTCTCCTCTAGGAAATTGACTTTTGCCCGCCTCTGTATTTTGTCTTTGTCTCCATCTCAGTAGTGTAGAAAAAGAAATGATGGAGAAAAATTGATATGCATTTTTTCTTCTTACAAGATTGGAATCATATTCACTTTGTACATTCTCATGAGACTGACAGTGTGGACAGTTTCTAAATTAAAAACTATGATCCATTTGTACATTTTGGGGGGAGAGAGATGCATTGCATCTGTGATTTTGGATGTCGCTTGGCTCAATGAAGTCAACACAATGTTAAACATGTTCAGGGATGCTTTGCCATCGATTATGCAAGTGTCAAACGGGGAATTTTTTTGGGGTGTCCCCTCACTAGTGACTGCTGAGTCATTTTTCATTTTGTGTATTCATTGTAGAGTTTTGCACTACAGTTCACGCATAAATGAGTGTCGTTTTAGTCAGTTTGAGGCTTTAGATGCATTTTATCCCAAAAGAAGGCCATGATGGATGGATGGAGTTTTACGGCCTATCAGCCTTGTAGGCTATGTAAGGCCATTAAAGCATGAAAATCACTAGAGCAGTTTAGAGTAAACTTAATCCAGTAATGGTGTCCCTAGTTATTCGCCTCTTACGAATCGCGTAGAGAGACGCGGTGAGTCAATTCTTACCCCGAACTCACAGGGGGAAGAAGGCCGTGAGTTAGTACTTGCGTCAAATTTTCTTTGCAGTGTCTTGAAAGTGGAGTGGAACAAAACGTGGTTTTCCGTAGAATGGAAATCTCTGCTTAAGATACAGGAGAAGGTTGTTTCCAATTGCCTAACTTGGAGGCGATGACACTGTCGGGAAACATGCGACGGAACAGCTTGTTCATGCCTTTGGTACTGGAGAATGAGAAGTGGGAGGTGACCATTTTCAAAGTCCACAAAATTTCTGCTTTCAGTGTGTCCTCTGTTGCCACAAAAGTGTCAATCCCAGTAGATCTAGTGCCACTGCCAGTGGGTGCAGGCCTAGTTTCGACCGGCGTAGCAGCACTAGCTGGTACCATCACCTTTGAAGCACTCTCAGCATTTTTTGCAGTGTGAACAAAATCAGATATTTGTGTTTGACTTCTGCTCTTTTCTTCTTGGTGTTTTTTAGCACGCACCTGGTGCGCGATACCTTCCATGTGGCTTTTCAAGGCTGCCTCTCCCATGTTGGACACATCAAACTCTTTTTCACAAAATCGGCACTTTGCCATCCCATTCAGTTTCACTCACATGACTCACTCACGGTATTTTCGTCTCGTGTCCAAGTGTCTTGAAATCGACACTTTCCAGGCATGATGATAATAATCTCAAAGAAACACTGCACCACAAACAAAACAAGCTCTTTTCACTTTCTCCTCGTTTGAACCAACTGACCCGACCGGCGTGGAAATGAAACCAGGTCACCTAGCCAAAGAACCAATCAGGAAGCAGAAGACAAACGAGCCTTCAAAATTAACCAATGGGATGCAAGGGCACGTTTTTCTGTCGTTTGCAGCGTGTAAAAATAGATTGAGAGTATCTCGCGAAGCACAGTCTAGTAAACTTTTTCTTTCTTTCTTTCTTTTTATTTATTAAATTCCATGACTTTCCATGACTTAAATTGAAATTCCATGATTTTCCAGGCCTGGAAAATGAAAAATCAAATTCCATGACTTTCCAGGTTTTTCATGACCTGTACGAACCCTGTCCGATATGTAAAAGATACTTCAATACTGCCCTATAACCTGTTAAACTGACATTGTATCATAATTAATGTGTTAGTAAACAATATGACACATGGGACACCGTAATGCAAGTTACCACAACTCTTTGACCAAATTTAGTTATGATTAAGATGAAATATAGAAAAGATACTGTGGCGGAAGTGGAAAATTTGTCTGCTACAGATGAAAACAAGAAGGGCAAAGCCCATACGATTCACATGCTTGACCTTGACCTTTACATGACCTTGACCTTCAGGTGTCCTTCAAGGTCAAGGTCAAACAACTAAACCTACCAATGACATCATACACTAAGAACTGCTTTACACATTTTTCCTACCAAAATACATGTGACCTTGACCCAAGGTCAAGGTCATCCAAGGTCATGCAACACAAAGCTGTTCATTCAAGACATAGGAAGCACAATGGTGCTTATTGGCACTTTCTACCATGAGATATGGTCACTTTTAGTGGTTCACTACCCCATTTTGGTCACATTTCATAAGGGTCAAAGTGACCTTGACCTTGATGATATGTGACCAAATGTGTCTCATGATGAAAGTATAACATGTGCCCCACATAATTATTAAGTTTGACACAGTTATCTTCCATAGTTCAGGGTCAGGGTCACTTCAAAATATGTATGCAATCCAACTTTGAAGAGCTCCTGTGACCTTGACCTTGAAGCAAGGTCAACCAAACTGGTAGAAAAGATAGGGATTACTTTGCCCTATATACCATATATAGGTGAGGTATCCAATCTCAAAAACTTCAGAGAAAATTGAGAAAATGTGAAAAATGACTGTTTTTTAGACAACATTTATGGCCCCCGCGACCTTGACCTTGAAGCAAGGACAAGTCACTATGTATGTTTATTGAGGCCTTGTCATCATACACCATCATGCCACATTTGGTATTGATAGACTTAATAGTCTCCGAGAAAAATACAACGTTAAAGTTTTCGGACGCCCGGACGCCCGGACGGACGAAACGGGTGAGTACATAGACTCACTTTTGCTTCGCATGTGAGTCAAAAATAGTTCTTCACTTTTTCGTTCCAATTTTCAATGCTGAAACTTTTTTGGGGGGTATTTTATGCTATTTGAGATGGAATATTAACTGAAATTTAAATTTAATTTTGTTGTCTTCGGTCTGTATTGG
>JAWQFJ010008167.1:27500-60830 GCA_034096865.1 Theodoxus fluviatilis | reverse complement strand
TTCAAGAAATCATGTCGCAACCCTTCTATGCGAAACATTCACCAATGAAATTCAAGTACAAATACTGCTACATAGAATTCTGCACTCTCAGCGTAGGACTGATGTAGAATATAAAGTAGAATACACATAACTCTCTATGCAAAAAAAAATACATTGATTAGATTCAAAAGTACAAGTACTTTAGTACAAATCTACACAAATACAGAAAGTTTAATACGAAAGTAAAGCAACATCACAGTCATATTGATCAGTGTAATAACATGAAAACATAATTTATGTGAATACACTTGTTTATTACTGAACCGTAAAGATAAAGCAAAATGCTACACGTTCTACTCAAGCGAGCAAATGTATTGAATTTCAGGAAATTACGAACCATGCATCACTAAAGTACTAATGTTTTATGACGATTTTCTTTTCCTCCAAGTCGCTGGATGCTAGTTATATTGGTTATTATATTCCCAAATAAAACAGTATATACATTCAGTTGTTAATATCCGATTACATTTTGTTTCTTCCGAACTTCAGTGACGAAAACGCAAAACACGTGCAACTTGTACTTCATCAGAGATCCACAGGACCGCCTATAGCACGTGTTCGTATGACTGATCAATAATTACATAGATATAAAAAGTAATAACAAGAATAAGTAAATAAATAAATAAATAAATGACTGATTGACTGACTGACTGACTAAAAAAACAAATAATGAATTAATTAATGCATGAATTCATTAATGAATACATAAATGAATAAATAATTGGACCCACGGACGGACGGACAGATGGGCGAACAAACAAACAAACAAACAAGCAAATACAATTTTAAAAGCTAAAATAAGATAATAAAAAGTTAAAAAATATTCATCCATCATTCATTCATCCCTCAACCCACCTGTCATATGTTTGTTCCCTCCACGGACCCACTTATTAAATTAAGGATGAACTGATTCATTCATCAGATCGTGCAGTGTACACGCGACACTGCAGGAGTCAGACAAGGGTCAAAGGTCGCGCCTGGCTTGATTCGCCTTTCGCCCTGACTCTCACCCAGGAGCTGTCCAGGGCCGCGTTGCAGTGACGCGAGATCTTGCGAGGCATAGGCCGGTGCAAACAAATATCAACATTTTATTGCTTGTGTATCTACTTTCATCATGTTGACACATCTTGACACCGGCCTAATCTTTGCAAGATCTTGCAATATACTAGAGTAAGCAACGCCCTCTGTCCTACACCAGGAATACTTCCTATATGGGGTCTCCACGGACGTACGAAATGCGCGGCTTCTACCTGGTTATTAAACTTTGTATCAGGTGAGATAATAGCTGACTAATAGCACCCCAGGAACGACATCGAAAACAGTTTAATTCACGTGTGTGTGTGTGGTGTGTGTGTGTGTGTGTTTATGTGTGTATGTATGTGTGTATGTGTGTGTGAGTAAGTGAATTTGGGTCAGAAAAGACGTGTCCTCTGTGCAATGAGGGCAGGTGCAGATGCCAGCGTAGCAGTGACGTCATAGGTTACGTTTGAGTGGGCACGGACATCTGCCCTCCAGCCTTCTATCTCGTCCACCTGTCCTGGAGTTGCATGTCTGTCTGTCGCCATTTCAGTTCTTAGAGCTCCTTGCTGGCCTGTTCCTAACCCTAGTCTTGGCAAGTTTCCTTTCGTCTTCTATTCGTTTCACACCTATTTTCTTGTTTGTTCTTTTGTCCGTCCGTCTGTCCGTCCGCCCGTCCGTCCGTCCGCCCATCCTCCGCCCGTCCGCCGGTCGGCCTGTTGGTCTGTCAGTTGGTCGGTCGGTCGGCCTGTTGATGTGTGTGTGCGAGATGTGAGCGAGAGTGAGCGAGTGTTGTGCGAGAGTGTGTGTGAGTGGTGTGGTGTGTGTGGTATGTGTGTATGTGTGTGTGTGTATGTGTATGTGTGTGTGTGTATGTGTGTGTGGTGTGTGTGTGTGTATGTGTGTATGTGTGTGTGTATGTGTGTGTGTGTGTGTGTGTGTGGTGTGTGAGAGTGTGTGTGTGTGTGTGTGTGTATGTGTTTGTGTGTATGTGTGTGTGTTTGTGTGTATGTGTGTGTGTGTGTGTGTGTGAGTGTGTGTGTGTGTGTGTGTGTGTGTGTGTGTGTGTGTGTGTGTGTGTGGTGAGCCTCTCTATCAGGCCGTGCGGCCGTTCCAGAATTCGTTATTCACTCGCGTTATCCAACGAAATTGCCCGGCGTCAAGCCAACGATTCAGAATCTGCGAGAGGCATCCACAACTGTTGTGGTTTGAAATCTTCAAAGAAATTATCCTCCTGTGCTAACAACATGTATTTTTGTTTTGAAACAAGTGTCGATGTGAAGATTTGTCTACATTGATCAGTCTTGACAAAGCGATGCACACGAGCGAGTAACGGCGACCGCCTTTTCCCTAAATAGCCGCTGCCGCTATACTTATATGCTGCAGGAGTTGCTCCTCCTGACTTGATCCTACAAACAGCATTAAAAAATATTGACGCGTTGAATTATTAAATTACTCTGGAGAACAGTTCACACACCGAAGACAATGCTTAGACGAAAGATTACTACGACGTAACACATTTCATTTCTGAAGCGATGATGAAAAAAACAGTCCCCCCCCCCATCTCTTCGTCTTTTCCGCACAACGCCACACAGCTCCTTTGCCCACTCACTTATCACGTGACAGACTGTGGTCCGCTCACCCCGGGTGTGCCGTTGCAATGGTCGGGTGCCCTGATTTATGGTTCCTCCCACCCGTAAATTGCCTGCGTGTGCACCCGAGGGAAACCACGCACCTTCTGCTCCCCCTTCGCCTTCCCCCTCTCTAAACATGCCGCCATTCACCTTTTGTGTGGCCTGCTTGGGAGGTGTCCTGTGCTGGCAACATGGATGCATAGCTTTTGCAAAAGAAGCGAGAGAAAAAAGTGAGGAAGACGGGGATAAAAGGTGTGAGTAACACAGGGCGTATAGGTGTGTGTAACACGAGACGAAAAGTTGTCAGGTACACCCAAAAGAGAGAATAATATGAGTAATGTAAGTATGAAACGTTTGAGTAGCATAACAAAAAGTGCGAGAAGCTCAATGAGAAAAAGTACAAATAACGTTAGGAGAACATGTGTAACACATACAAAAAAAGTTTAAGAATCAGGAGGAAAAAATATCATTTACAGAAGGAGTAAAGATTATTTACAGAAGAGGTTGGGGGGGGGGGGGGGGGGGGGGGATTTGTGTACCACAAAAAGAAATCGCGTGAGTTACAGAGAGAAAAAAGTACAACACAAAAACATGACGGAAAGAAATGGCGTGAATTATAGGGAGACCAAAACTACAACACACAAAAAATGACGGAAAGAAATGGCGTGAGTTATAGAGAGATTAAAAGTACAACACAAAAACATGACGGGAAAAATGGGACTATCCCTAACTCCTGCTCAAACCAGCACATCTCTCAGTTACTGAAGTGGACATGGCTGTTTGCACCCAGTGTTGAATCATTTACTTGGGGGAAATAATAAGTCATCCTGCTGAGAAAACGGCAATTCATAAACAGGGAAATCTGTTTAATGCTGATTCAACAAAGATACAACCCTTTTTAATGTGAATTTTCAATGAAGTATATACAAATGCTTTGTGAAAACACGTACAAGGTAGCATATAAAGCATTTTCAAAAGACTTGGAAAGCAAGATAATCATTATTAAAGTGTGTGACATACGACCACTTTTCGGGGGGGCATGTATTCACATAAATTGTTTTCGAGGAGTAAATCCGGTTGCTGGGCGGTGCACAGCGGCGACCGGTGGTGAAATTCACCAAAAGGAATTTCCTATTCTTAAAAAAGTGTCAGTAATCATCATCATCATCATCATCATCATCATCATCATCATTATCGTCGTCGTCGTCGTCGTCGTCATCATAATCATCATCATCATCATCATCACAGCGAAAGGTTGACAAGAGAGATAAGCTTACGAGAATGCACACGAAACCCAGGGCGCGTTGCTTATCCTACCTAGTTGGCAAGTAATAGGCCGGTGTCAATATGTGTCAAACATTTCAATGGCTTAGCATCAACTTTCATCATGTTGACGCATGTTGACATCGACCTATGCCTCGCAAGATGTTGCAAGATTCCTAGCGTTAGCAGAGCGCCCCTGTTTCGATCTCCACACCACAAAACGGGGTTCATGGCTGCCATCCAAGCTTTTCGGAGTCTATTCTTCCGGGTTGTAAAGTGACATCCCTGCACACAAAGCCTGTGCCATGTTTCTTCCATGGGAATGCCTCCAGCGATTCCACTTTTATTCCGGTGTTCCCCATTAGCATGAGGTCGCAAACTTGTCTACAGCCACAGGGGTCGAATGGTTTGACTCGTCTTTATCTGCCCTCCAACACAATGGCATCATTTGCATTTCGGTGATTGTCAAAACTCGCGTCTTTACCTCTCAGAAACACGACGCAGAAATCATGACATGCAAGTTTTGGAAAATATTATTATATGTGGATTTGCTCATTCTATCAGCCTGCTGTGCGTGGAAAAGCTCTTCGATTGATCCTCGCATCTGGACACGAAATATATATCTTGATGGACTCCATGGCTAAAAGTTTGCGTGATACTTTCATCTTACTATCACCCAAGCAGCAATTCTTGAACGTACGTCTTCATCAGACACAATTGTTGTTAGATTAACTTGATATTCAACCTTTTGGAGGATTATTTTGAGGCTTTTGTATACGGGTCTTGTTGGGCATTCCTTGACATATATGTTAGACTTCTCTTTCATTTCGACGCTCGTTGAAATGTGTTGAAAGAGTTGAAAGTATATTCATGCGTTTCATTGATAGGTCAAGGTTACCAAGATGTCTTTTCTAAGCTGCCTTCATTTTTGCAAGGCAAACTTGTGTCTCTATACATATATAGTTCCCTATAGCCTACCTTCAGTGCATATGTATGTGCGTGAGTCAGACTCATCATTTCGTTTTCACCAAAGCTTTAGGCTCTTCAAATGTTTATGGTTGAAATTCTTGGGTATGAGATTTCCGTAAATATCGAGTTGGGTTTTTTCCGCACGTAAAGTTGTTACTGCATGCATTGACACTGGATCGCAATCTAGCGTGGATGTTCCATTTAGGCGCTTTAAATTCCAAAATGGCGCGATTGAAAGTCATGGATCATGCGTTCAAGGGCATGATGCATTTCATGAGAGGACTAAAATGGATTGGAGTGGATTCTACAGATCACGTTCTTGTTCTTGTCTGTCCAGATCTCGATCAATGGATTCTGTCTACAAGCCAAGCCTGTCAAGTAGGACAGCCATGCTAATGAAGCCAGGGACGCCATATTACCTAAAGCCCGTCTGCCGAAGAGGGACTAGGAGGGGCGAGGAATATGAACTATAGATTAGCAGATCCAAATGGTCGAGTGCTTCAAGTATATTCAAAGATATTCGAGCTCAAGCGCTGTGAACTTGCAGATCATCACAGAAACATGCTCGCGCGGGGGCGCTGGCACATACGCGCGCGCACACAAATACCCACACTCACACTCATATACTTACACACATACTCACACACACTCGTACACTCTGTAACAATTACACTCACACATTTCTCTCTCTCTCTCTCTCTCTCTCTCTCTCTCTCTCTCTCTCTCTCTCTCTCTCTCTCACCCCGGCGCGCTCACCTCAGTGGCAGGACGTGTTCACGTCGCTCTCCTACATTTTCGCCGGTTGAAGTGAAAGGGTGGTAAAACATGCCAGTAACTGGGTTTCCAGCTGCATTGGAGGTCATGCTTTCCACTCTTCTGGACAGCGACACCATGTCCTCATTCAAAGTATTTGGTGAAAGGAACGCTACTGTCGTGGTTCTCAGATTCACGTCCCAGGCTGGCCAGCCATCTTCCTCCAATCAAACGACAAACTGCTGGAGAAGAAAACCTCCCGCCCAGCTGCGCAGAGACCAGCAGAGACGCAACAATTACCGAAACACCGACCTTGCTAGTAAGCAAGCTTCGTCCAGTTTGTGTCCCTCCACTGCTTGTCCCGAGTCCGTTCCACAAGAAACTTCATCAGTTTCGCCGTCCGCCTTGCCCGCTGCACTATACTCGCCAAACCCAAGCAAAGCACATGAAAAGCATGCTGAGAAGTGTGCAAGCACTGAAAGTGGGTCATCGGACGAAACATCAGCCTCAAACCGAAAAAGCACAGCCTCGTCAGCGGTCAGTGGAAATACAGCGCCAGAGGAGTCAGAGCGTTCCGCTAGAATACAACAAATCGTGGACAAGGTGATGCAGCCGTTCCGAGACAAGTGGCAACGCGAGGAAAAGGCAGAGGCAAAGGCGGTTGATTGCGCTACTTCCGTGTCAAGTGATCCACGTGTCGAACGTGGAATCGTCGAGGCGTCGTTGCAGCCGCTGATCCCTTCGACTGCAGGTGTCTCGTCTGCATGGTACACAGCACAGCCGTCTCGGTGCGGCTACTCCACCAGTTAGGCGAGAGGAAGGAGCGACCGGTACCCATCCACCCCGTCGTCGGCAGCAGCCCTGGCGCTCCAAGAAGAGGTAACTGACGTGATGGACAGTGATGAACTTTTTCGCTCTCGCTACTCGCGCAACAAGACTTGTTGTTGAAGTCTTGATCCCACTCCACCCCACCCACCCGACCCCTGACGTTTTGTTTTTCGTTTAAGTAATTTGGATCCAATTGTAATAGGTCGGTGGCCTGAACAATAAACCTTTCGTTCGTACGTTCGTTCTCTCTCTCTCCCTCTCTCTCCCTCTCTCCCTCCCTCTCTCCCTCCCTCCCTCCCTCCCTCACCCCCCCCCCCCCCCACTCACACATACATATATACAGTCACACAAACACACACACACACACACACACACACACACACACACACACACACACACTCACTCACTTACTCATCTTACACACTCACACGAGTTGGATATAGAGCTGTGTGGAACATAACTCCTACACACTGACGGCTAAACCTGGGACAATAACAACTGACATTACAACAATACTTAGACTGGGGCAGAGGCTGGGACTGGGGCATAGGCTGAGACTGGGGCAGAGGCTGGGACTGGGACAGAGGCTGAGACTATGGCATAGGCTGAGACTGGGGCAGAGGCTGCGACTGAGACAGAGGCTGAGACTGGGGCAGAGGCTGGGACTGGGACTAAATGGGGGAGAGATTGCGATTAGGACGTATTGGGACAGGGACTGAGGCTGGGACAAAAATTAAGACTAAGGAAGACCCTGGGACTAGAATAGAGCCTCGGACTGGGACAAAGGATGAGACTGGGACAGAGAATGGGACTGGGACAGATGATGGGACTGGGACAGATGATGAGACTGGGACAGAGGATGGGACTGGGACAGAGGATGGGACTGGGACAGAGGATGGGACTGGGACAGAGAATGGGACTGGGACAGAGCCTGAGACTGGGACAGATGATGGGACTGGGACAGAGGATGGGACTGGGACAGATGATGGGACTGGGACAGATGATGGGACTGGGACAGAGGATGGGACTGGGACAGAGGATGGGACTGGGACAGAGGATGGGACTGGGACAGAGCCAGAGACTGGAACAGATGATGGGACTGGGACTCAGGCCGACTTTGGAGCAAGGCTGAAGAGAGACTCTCGCTGGGATTATCACCCTCTCCTCCAGCTGGAAGCCCCGGATGTTCCAGGAGACGCAGGTGCGAAGTCGCAGTGTTGGGTGGACAGAGTTTCCCGCTTTTTCTCTCACTTCTTCTCTCTTTTTTTTCTCCTCTTCTCGCCTTTCCTCCATTTTTTTCCGTGCCGTACAGCCAGAGTGCGAAGCTTCAAGATACAGGAGACACATCGAGAAAACTGCTTATTTCACTCCTCGCAATGGCGCCTTGCTTCTCCTTCTCATTTGCGACCACATGACACTTGTTCAGGAGGCGCAACGCTGCGAAGCGCTGCACAGCGCTGCACGTGTTTCACTCCTGAACAGCAATTTTGGGGCATGATTCACTCAGCGCTGAGCAGCGCTGTGCATCACAGATCCGAGGTGATTCACACGATTTTCAAAATGGCGTCTTCGATCCCGCAGTGGCTGTCGATGCGTAAAATAACCCTCAGAAACATCATTTTGGGACTGGAACGGGCTTTATTTGCCCCAAGCGCTCTGTATGCGCGAGTAATGACAAGTAAGGATGACACAGTAATGGACTTTATTCATGCAGAATACATTTAAACGTGCATAAACGACGCATGTGGCAAAGAAAACACTTTCTTAGTGTCTAGCAACACAACATGGGGTGCAGAAGATTTACCTCCCCTTTAACAAGTGAAGCGCTGCACTAAATCTGTAGGTGTTCAGGAGAGGCAAAGAGAGCTCAATTGCCAACACGAAGCGTTCATGCAGCGCTTTGTACTCCTGAACAAGCCTAAAGTGACGGTGCAACTTTACAACGTGCCTTCCAGTTGGAACTGTTGATCAACAATCGCATGTTGATCAAGTCAACTGTACAGGTTTACATTGCTTATGTTCCTCGTGTTTTGTGGAGGTCTGTCATGCCAGTAATATTGCTGAAATACCCCCATATTTTTCACTCACAACAACACTTTCCTTTCCTCTCTCCTTCGCTCTTCATCTTTCTCGTGGCAGGAGATAATCAAGCGCCTTCCACTCAGTGTTGCGGAAGAATAAACTTTGAGTCTGAATTAAACCTGTGTTACCGTTTGGCAAGGTTTCTTTGCCGGGGGAGGTAGACTTGCAGCATGGATTTAACACAACACTAAAAATAACCGGAACAGTACATATGTATATAATTGTGTGCGCGCGCGCGCGCGTGTGTGTGTGTGCGTGTGTGTGTGAAGGCTTGCCCGCCCATCCGTTTGTTCATTCATCTGTTCCTTTATCATATTTCCAACTCAGTGCCTTTCTTCTCTCCTTGTTTTAAAAAACATCTTTGTCATGATGATCTCTGCATATTTTCCAGTCAATAGAACGGTCCCTGCATCTGAGGCATGTTATCTAATTTTTTTCTCGGTAGAATCTTTACAAAGGGACAGTGTGGAATGGGGTGTAGAGTGATAAGGACCAGATATCCTGTTTAGAGGCTGAGGGGTGGGCAAGGGGAGCGGGGGGGGGGGGGGGGGGGGGGTAGGAAAGGGAGGGGAGATGACTCACTGACCTGGACAAGACGGCACGGGTCAGTGGGTCGGCAGATCCGGGCACCTGACAGACGTGCTGCCTCCCCTCGTCCCCAAAGTTTTATCGGTCCGTTTATTTTCGCATGCAGACTTTTCCACGCACCTCTCCGTCACCGCCCTGACGTGTCTGCCTGCCCCGAAGCGGTGTGCGCCGAAAGGGAAGGATGGAAGAAGTGTGCATGCCCCACCCCTCACTCCCTTTGTCCCCCCCTTTCCTACCCCCTCCCTGCCTGCCCCGATCCTGCCCCAATCTTTGTAATCGTCCTTTGCAACAAGGAAAAGCCACGGGCCGTGGGCGATGATTTATGCCTGCACTGCAGACCTACACGTCTTATGCATGCATGCACCTCTCACGACAAGAGGGCAGGATGAATTAGGCACGGGAGTGAGAGGTAAGTAGGGGGGGGGGGGTGTTTGGGGTGGGGGTGGGGTGGGGTAGGGATAGGTGTGCAAGGATGGCACGGCCTGTCTGACCCCAAGGCGTGTCAGTGTCCATGAAGCCCAACAAGGCGCTCCATTCTAGAAACCTGTCTGGCGTCTGCCCTCTGCCTGGAGACTGCAGGGAGGCGTGACGACCCGTGGCGAGGTTTGACGTCACGACATATCGTCAGTTCCTGTGTCACCCTCGAATCATTATCGAGCTTTGACAGTTCTGACTTGTACAGAACAAAGACACTATCTAACGGGACCGGACCGCCAGCTCCACCGAATTGCGCGAGTTCCCGAAGACAGTGATTAGTGGGAACATCACTTCCGGTGAGCCACTAAACAATGGCTGCGCTATTCGCTCTCCTTGAAAGCTCACTAAATTATGCCTGGAGGTGGATATTTCGCGATTCCTGGTTGCTACACTAAACAAAGTGAATGCTGAGGTATTTTTTTCCGTTTGCTGTGTTAAAAAGAAAAACACCCTGAATTGAGGTCGCAATCCGTTCAATCGACTGTGTTAGCTAGTGTCTTTGGATAGAATATGGCGAGGAAATAACTTTTGAAGGCGTGACGAGAGTCATGACGTCACGAACTGACGTAAGCAAGGCTCATGCGCGAGTTGGCCACAGCACAACGCTGTCATAAAGTCCAGTCCATGCTAGATCTCGTCACAGTGTCAGTCCAAACAGACGATGACCATCCCAAGGTGTTGGCGGAGCTGGGCTGCCGATGAGATGGTGTCCAGAAGCGGATCAGCAGTGAAGATGACCATTGGTAGCTGAGGCCTGCTCGCATTGCACAGTTTGCCATAGACAACGCCTGGTCCCACGTCCTGCACTCTGGCCTGGCCCCACGTCCTGCACTATGGCCGTGTCCCACGTCCTGCACTCTGGCCGTGTCCCACGTCCTGCACTCTGGCCTGGCCCCACGTCCTGCACTCTGGCTGTGTCCCACGTCCTGCACTGTGGCCGTGTCCCACGTCCTGCACTCTGGCCGTGTCTCACGTCCTGCACTCTGGCCTGGCCCCACGTCCTGCACTCTGGCCTGGCCCCACGTCCTGCACTATGGCCGTGTCCCACGTCCTGCACTCTGGCCTGACCCCACGTCCTGCACGCTGGCCTGGCCCCACGTCCTGCACTCTGGCCGTGTCCCACGTCCTGCACTCTGGCCTGGCCCCACGTCCTGCACTCTGGCCGTGTCCCACGTCCTGCATTCTGGCCTGGCCCCACGTCCTGCACTCTGGTCGTGTCCCACGTCCTGCACTCTGGCCTGGTCTCGATCCCCAGAGCCTTCCTTCCATGCAGGCACGCTGTCCGCAGCCTGGCACTCTCTGACGAGGCTCTGACAGTGCTCGTTAGGTTGGCCATGCTCCATTCTGCCCCACTCTAGCTGACCATACTCCATTCTAGCTAACCATGCTCCATTCTAGCTGACCATGCTCCATTCTAGCTAACCATGCTCCATTCTAGCTGACCATGCTCCATTCTAGCTAACCATGCTCCATGATGGCTGACCATGCTCCATTCTAGCTGACCATGCTCCATTCTAGCTAACCATGCTTCATGATGGCTGACCATGCTCCATTCTAGCTGACCATGCTCCATTCTAGCTGACCATGCTTCATTCTAGCTAACCATGCTCCATTCTAGCTGACCATGCTTCATTCTAGCTGACCATGCTTCATTCTAGCTGACCATGCTCCATTCTAGCTGGCCATGGTCCATTCTAGCTGACCATGCTCCACTCTGGCTAACCATGCTCCATTCTAGCTGACCATGGTCCATTCTAGCTGACCATTCTCTATGATGGCTGACCATGCTTCATTCTAGCTGACCATACTCTATGATGGCTGACCATGCTTCATTCTAGCTGACCATACTCCATGATGGCTGACCATGCTTCATTCTAGCTGATCATGCTTCATTCTAGCTGACCATGCTCCATTCTGGCTGACCATGCTCCATTCTGGCTGACCATGCTCCATTCTGGCCAACAAAATGCCCCACTCCGGCTGACCATGCTCCACTCTGGCTGACCATGATCCATTCTAGCTGACCATGCTCCATGATGGCTAACCATGGTCCATTGTGACTGACCATGGTCCATTCCTGCTTACCATTGTCCATTCTGACTGACCATGGTCCATTCAGGCTTAACATTGAACCATTCTGACTGACCATGATCCATTCTGGCTTACCATGATCCATTCTGGCTTACCATTGTCCACTCTGGCTTACCATGGTCCATTCGGACTTACCATGGTCCATTCCGGCCCACCATGGTCCATTCTGGCTCACCAAGGTCCATTTTGGCTTACCATGGTCCAGTCTGGTTTACCATGGTCCACGCTGGCTTACCATTGTCCATTCGGACTTACCATGGTGCATTCCGATTTACTATGGTCCATTCTGGTTGACCATGGTCCAGTCTGGCTTACCATGGTCCAGTCTGGCATACCATGGTCCACTCTGGCTTACCATGGTCCACTCTGGCTTACCATGGTTTATTATGGCTCACCGTGGTCCATGCTGTCTTTCTATGGTCCACTCTGGCTGACCGCATCCAGTGCCACTGACCTGATCCATGCGTCTGTCAGCAACCGCCGCCCCGCCTCTCTGTCTTCATAACAGACGTGAGAAATGGCGACAGCCCGCTCAGGAGGACTAGCCTTCCGTCCCTGGGTGACCACTGCTCGCGTGGTCATCTGCATTTTCCCTCGGACACGTCGTCCAGAGATTTACGAGCTGGAAAGGAATCTGCCTTTCTTTCTCTCTGTCTGCCTGTCCGGAACACGAGATGGAATCTTCAGTTTCAAAGCTGCCTCAAAAACACTGACACAGACCTGCTGTCATTTGAACTCTCTTGATCGTATGTGTATATTAAGCATGGCACAAAGCCTTCCCCGACTAAATGTTCATTGTAATTGCTTTGTGTATTAAACAAGCCTAAACATTTAATTAACTACGGGCTGAGGAATAAGCTTTTTCTTTGTGTGAAATTCTACATAAGGAGAAATGGAAGGTATACAGACGAAACGGAGATACACAAATGAAGATCACTTGGAGAGAGAAAGAACTTTGGATCAGTATTAAAGATAGGATCTATAATGCTAACATTCATATTGTTTTACGTGGATTTCTTTTCCATTTTCTCATATTCCATGCCATGTACTATCTCTTATGCACTGAACATCTATCATCTAAAACAGCCGATTAAAATTTTAAGTCACACACATTCTACTATATTTTCTATTTCGGCTGTTTTAGATGATAGATGTTCAGTGCATAAGAGATAGTACATGGCATGGAATATGAGAAAATGGAAAAGAAATCCACGTAAAACAATATGAATGTTAGCATTATAGATCCTATCTTTAATACTGATCCAAAGTTCTTTCTCTCTCCAAGTGATCTTCATTTGTGTATCTCCGTTTCGTCTGTATACCTTCCATTTCTCCTTATGTAGAATTTCACACAAAGAAAAAGCTTATTCCTCAGCCCGTAGTTAATTAAATGTTTAGGCTTGTTTAATACACAAAGCAATTACAATGAACATTTAGTCGGGGAAGGCTTTGTGCCATGCTTAATATACACATACGATCAAGAGAGTTCAAATGACAGCAGGTCTGTGTCAGTGTTTTTGAGGCAGCTTTGAAACTGAAGATTCCATCTCGTGTTCCGGACAGGCAGACAGAGAGAAAGAAAGGCAGATTCCTTTCCAGCTCGTAAATCTCTGGACGACGTGTCCGAGGGAAAATGCAGATGACCACGCGAGCAGTGGTCACCCAGGGACGGAAGGCTAGTCCTCCTGAGCGGGCTGTCGCCATTTCTCACGTCTGTTATGAAGACAGAGAGGCGGGGCGGCGGTTGCTGACAGACGCATGGATCAGGTCAGTGGCACTGGATGCGGTCAGCCAGAGTGGACCATAGAAAGACAGCATGGACCACGGTGAGCCATAATAAACCATGGTAAGCCAGAGTGGACCATGGTAAGCCAGAGTGGACCATGGTATGCCAGACTGGACCATGGTAAGCCAGACTGGACCATGGTCAACCAGAATGGACCATAGTAAATCGGAATGCACCATGGTAAGTCCGAATGGACAATGGTAAGCCAGCGTGGACCATGGTAAACCAGACTGGACCATGGTAAGCCAAAATGGACCTTGGTGAGCCAGAATGGACCATGGTGGGCCGGAATGGACCATGGTAAGTCCGAATGGACCATGGTAAGCCAGAGTGGACAATGGTAAGCCAGAATGGATCATGGTAAGCCAGAATGGATCATGGTCAGTCAGAATGGTTCAATGTTAAGCCTGAATGGACCATGGTCAGTCAGA
The DNA here is from genome assembly GCA_034096865.1 of Theodoxus fluviatilis. NCBI lineage: Eukaryota > Metazoa > Mollusca > Gastropoda > Cycloneritida > Neritidae > Theodoxus > Theodoxus fluviatilis. Next base: position 46,872 of record JAWQFJ010008167.1, on the reverse strand, counting down.
ATGGACAATGGTAAGCAGGAATGGACCATGGTCAGTCACAATGGACCATGGTTAGCCATCATGGAGCATGGTCAGCTAGAATGGATCATGGTCAGCCAGAGTGGAGCATGGTCAGCCGGAGTGGGGCATTTTGTTGGCCAGAATGGAGCATGGTCAGCCAGAATGGAGCATGGTCAGCCAGAATGGAGCATGGTCAGCTAGAATGAAGCATGATCAGCTAGAATGAAGCATGGTCAGCCATCATGGAGTATGGTCAGCTAGAATGAAGCATGGTCAGCCATCATAGAGTATGGTCAGCTAGAATGAAGCATGGTCAGCCATCATAGGGAATGGTCAGCTAGAATGGACCATGGTCAGCTAGAATGGAGCATGGTTAGCCAGAGTGGAGCATGGTCAGCTAGAATGGACCATGGCCAGCTAGAATGGAGCATGGTCAGCTAGAATGAAGCATGGTCAGCTAGAATGAAGCATGGTCAGCTAGAATGGAGCATGGTTAGCTAGAATGAAGCATGGTCAGCTAGAATGGAGCATGGTCAGCTAGAATGGAGCATGGTCAGCCATCATGAAGCATGGTTAGCTAGAATGGAGCATGGTCAGCTAGAATGGAGCATGGTCAGCCATCATGGAGCATGGTTAGCTAGAATGGAGCATGGTCAGCTAGAATGGAGCATGGTTAGCTAGAATGGAGCATGGTCAGCTAGAATGGAGCATGGTTAGCTAGAATGGAGTATGGTCAGCTAGAGTGGGGCAGAATGGAGCATGGCCAACCTAACGAGCACTGTCAGAGCCTCGTCAGAGAGTGCCAGGCTGCGGACAGCGTGCCTGCATGGAAGGAAGGCTCTGGGGATCGAGACCAGGCCAGAGTGCAGGACGTGGGACACGGCCAGAGTGCAGGACGTGGGGCCAGGCCAGAGTGCAGGACGTGGGACACGGCCAGAGTGCAGGACGTGGGGCCAGGCCAGAGTGCAGGACGTGGGACACGGCCAGAGTGCAGGACGTGGGGCCAGGCCAGAGTGCAGGACGTGGGGCCAGGCCAGAGTGCAGGACGTGGGACACGGCCATAGTGCAGGACGTGGGGCCAGGCCAGAGTGCAGGACGTGGGGCCAGGCCAGAGTGCAGGACGTGAGACACGGCCAGAGTGCAGGACGTGGGACACGGCCACAGTGCAGGACGTGGGACACAGCCAGAGTGCAGGACGTGGGGCCAGGCCAGAGTGCAGGACGTGGGACACGGCCAGAGTGCAGGACGTGGGACACGGCCATAGTGCAGGACGTGGGGCCAGGCCAGAGTGCAGGACGTGGGACCAGGCGTTGTCTATGGCAAACTGTGCAATGCGAGCAGGCCTCAGCTACCAATGGTCATCTTCACTGCTGATCCGCTTCTGGACACCATCTCATCGGCAGCCCAGCTCCGCCAACACCTTGGGATGGTCATCGTCTGTTTGGACTGACACTGTGACGAGATCTAGCATGGACTGGACTTTATGACAGCGTTGTGCTGTGGCCAACTCGCGCATGAGCCTTGCTTACGTCAGTTCGTGACGTCATGACTCTCGTCACGCCTTCAAAAGTTATTTCCTCGCCATATTCTATCCAAAGACACTAGCTAACACAGTCGATTGAACGGATTGCGACCTCAATTCAGGGTGTTTTTCTTTTTAACACAGCAAACGGAAAAAAATACCTCAGCATTCACTTTGTTTAGTGTAGCAACCAGGAATCGCGAAATATCCACCTCCAGGCATAATTTAGTGAGCTTTCAAGGAGAGCGAATAGCGCAGCCATTGTTTAGTGGCTCACCGGAAGTGATGTTCCCACTAATCACTGTCTTCGGGAACTCGCGCAATTCGGTGGAGCTGGCGGTCCGGTCCCGTTAGATAGTGTCTTTGTTCTGTACAAGTCAGAACTGTCAAAGCTCGATAATGATTCGAGGGTGACACAGGAACTGACGATATGTCGTGACGTCAAACCTCGCCACGGGTCGTCACGCCTCCCTGCAGTCTCCAGGCAGAGGGCAGACGCCAGACAGGTTTCTAGAATGGAGCGCCTTGTTGGGCTTCATGGACACTGACACGCCTTGGGGTCAGACAGGCCGTGCCATCCTTGCACACCTATCCCTACCCCACCCCACCCCCACCCCAAACACCCCCCCCCCCCCCCCTACTTACCTCTCACTCCCGTGCCTAATTCATCCTGCCCTCTTGTCGTGAGAGGTGCATGCATGCATAAGACGTGTAGGTCTGCAGTGCAGGCATAAATCATCGCCCACGGCCCGTGGCTTTTCCTTGTTGCAAAGGACGATTACAAAGATTGGGGCAGGATCGGGGCAGGCAGGGAGGGGGTAGGAAAGGGGGGGACAAAGGGAGTGAGGGGTGGGGCATGCACACTTCTTCCATCCTTCCCTTTCGGCGCACACCGCTTCGGGGCAGGCAGACACGTCAGGGCGGTGACGGAGAGGTGCGTGGAAAAGTCTGCATGCGAAAATAAACGGACCGATAAAACTTTGGGGACGAGGGGAGGCAGCACGTCTGTCAGGTGCCCGGATCTGCCGACCCACTGACCCGTGCCGTCTTGTCCAGGTCAGTGAGTCATCTCCCCTCCCTTTCCTACCCCCCCCCCCCCCCCCCCCCCGCTCCCCTTGCCCACCCCTCAGCCTCTAAACAGGATATCTGGTCCTTATCACTCTACACCCCATTCCACACTGTCCCTTTGTAAAGAGTCTACCGAGAAAAAAATTAGATAACATGCCTCAGATGCAGGGACCGTTCTATTGACTGGAAAATATGCAGAGATCATCATGACAAAGATGTTTTTTAAAACAAGGAGAGAAGAAAGGCACTGAGTTGGAAATATGATAAAGGAACAGATGAATGAACAAACGGATGGGCGGGCAAGCCTTCACACACACACGCACACACACACACGCGCGCGCGCGCGCACACAATTATATACATATGTACTGTTCCGGTTATTTTTAGTGTTGTGTTAAATCCATGCTGCAAGTCTACCTCCCCCGGCAAAGAAACCTTGCCAAACGGTAACACAGGTTTAATTCAGACTCAAAGTTTATTCTTCCGCAACACTGAGTGGAAGGCGCTTGATTATCTCCTGCCACGAGAAAGATGAAGAGCGAAGGAGAGAGGAAAGGAAAGTGTTGTTGTGAGTGAAAAATATGGGGGTATTTCAGCAATATTACTGGCATGACAGACCTCCACAAAACACGAGGAACATAAGCAATGTAAACCTGTACAGTTGATTAGATCAACATGCGATTGTTGATCAACAGTTCCAACTGGAAGGCACGTTGTAAAGTTGCACCGTCACTTTAGGCTTGTTCAGGAGTACAAAGCGCTGCATGAACGCTTCGTGTTGGCAATTGAGCTCTCTTTGCCTCTCCTGAACACCTACAGATTTAGTGCAGCGCTTCACTTGTTAAAGGGGAGGTAAATCTTCTGCACCCCATGTTGTGTTGCTAGACACTAAGAAAGTGTTTTCTTTGCCACATGCGTCGTTTATGCACGTTTAAATGTATTCTGCATGAATAAAGTCCATTACTGTGTCATCCTTACTTGTCATTACTCGCGCATACAGAGCGCTTGGGGCAAATAAAGCCCGTTCCAGTCCCAAAATGATGTTTCTGAGGGTTATTTTACGCATCGACAGCCACTGCGGGATCGAAGACGCCATTTTGAAAATCGTGTGAATCACCTCGGATCTGTGATGCACAGCGCTGCTCAGCGCTGAGTGAATCATGCCCCAAAATTGCTGTTCAGGAGTGAAACACGTGCAGCGCTGTGCAGCGCTTCGCAGCGTTGCGCCTCCTGAACAAGTGTCATGTGGTCGCAAATGAGAAGGAGAAGCAAGGCGCCATTGCGAGGAGTGAAATAAGCAGTTTTCTCGATGTGTCTCCTGTATCTTGAAGCTTCGCACTCTGGCTGTACGGCACGGAAAAAAATGGAGGAAAGGCGAGAAGAGGAGAAAAAAAAGAGAAGAAGTGAGAGAAAAAGCGGGAAACTCTGTCCACCCAACACTGCGACTTCGCACCTGCGTCTCCTGGAACATCCGGGGCTTCCAGCTGGAGGAGAGGGTGATAATCCCAGCGAGACAGTCTCTCTTCAGCCTTGCTCCAAAGTCGGCCTGAGTCCCAGTCCCATCATCTGTCCCAGTCTCAGGCTCTGTCCCAGTCCCATCCTCTGTCCCAGTCCCATCCTCTGTCCCAGTCCCATCCTCTGTCCCAGTCCCATCATCTGTCCCAGTCCCATCATCTGTCCCAGTCCCATCCTCTGTCCCAGTCCCATCATCTGTCCCAGTCTCAGGCTCTGTCCCAGTCCCATTCTCTGTCCCAGTCCCATCCTCTGTCCCAGTCCCATCCTCTGTCCCAGTCCCATCCTCTGTCCCAGTCTCATCATCTGTCCCAGTCCCATCATCTGTCCCAGTCCCATTCTCTGTCCCAGTCTCATCCTTTGTCCCAGTCCGAGGCTCTATTCTAGTCCCAGGGTCTTCCTTAGTCTTAATTTTTGTCCCAGCCTCAGTCCCTGTCCCAATACGTCCTAATCGCAATCTCTATTTAGTCCGAGTCTTAGCCTATGCCCCAGTCTCAGCCTCTGTCTCAGTCGCAGCCTCTGCCCCAGTCTCAGCCTATGCCATAGTCTCAGCCTCTGTCCCAGTCCCAGCCTCTGCCCCAGTCTCAGCCTATGCCCCAGTCCCAGCCTCTGCCCCAGTCTAAGTATTGTTGTAATGTCAGTTGTTATTGTCCCAGGTTTAGCCGTCAGTGTGTAGGAGTTATGTTCCACACAGCTCTATATCCAACTCGTGTGAGTGTGTAAGATGAGTAAGTGAGTGAGTGTGTGTGTGTGTGTGTGTGTGTGTGTGTGTGTGTGTGTGTGTGTGTGTTAGTGTGTGACTGTATATATGTATGTGTGAGTGGGGGGGGGGGGGGGTGAGGGAGGGAGGGAGGGAGGGAGAGAGGGAGGGAGAGAGGGAGAGAGAGGGAGAGAGAGAGAACGAACGTACGAACGAAAGGTTTATTGTTCAGGCCACCGACCTATTACAATTGGATCCAAATTACTTAAACGAAAAACAAAACGTCAGGGGTCGGGTGGGTGGGGTGGAGTGGGATCAAGACTTCAACAACAAGTCTTGTTGCGCGAGTAGCGAGAGCGAAAAAGTTCATCACTGTCCATCACGTCAGTTACCTCTTCTTGGAGCGCCAGGGCTGCTGCCGACGACGGGGTGGATGGGTACCGGTCGCTCCTTCCTCTCGCCTAACTGGTGGAGTAGCCGCACCGAGACGGCTGTGCTGTGTACCATGCAGACGAGACACCTGCAGTCGAAGGGATCAGCGGCTGCAACGACGCCTCGACGATTCCACGTTCGACACGTGGATCACTTGACACGGAAGTAGCGCAATCAACCGCCTTTGCCTCTGCCTTTTCCTCGCGTTGCCACTTGTCTCGGAACGGCTGCATCACCTTGTCCACGATTTGTTGTATTCTAGCGGAACGCTCTGACTCCTCTGGCGCTGTATTTCCACTGACCGCTGACGAGGCTGTGCTTTTTCGGTTTGAGGCTGATGTTTCGTCCGATGACCCACTTTCAGTGCTTGCACACTTCTCAGCATGCTTTTCATGTGCTTTGCTTGGGTTTGGCGAGTATAGTGCAGCGGGCAAGGCGGACGGCGAAACTGATGAAGTTTCTTGTGGAACGGACTCGGGACAAGCAGTGGAGGGACACAAACTGGACGAAGCTTGCTTACTAGCAAGGTCGGTGTTTCGGTAATTGTTGCGTCTCTGCTGGTCTCTGCGCAGCTGGGCGGGAGGTTTTCTTCTCCAGCAGTTTGTCGTTTGATTGGAGGAAGATGGCTGGCCAGCCTGGGACGTGAATCTGAGAACCACGACAGTAGCGTTCCTTTCACCAAATACTTTGAATGAGGACATGGTGTCGCTGTCCAGAAGAGTGGAAAGCATGACCTCCAATGCAGCTGGAAACCCAGTTACTGGCATGTTTTACCACCCTTTCACTTCAACCGGCGAAAATGTAGGAGAGCGACGTGAACACGTCCTGCCACTGAGGTGAGCGCGCCGGGGTGAGAGAGAGAGAGAGAGAGAGAGAGAGAGAGAGAGAGAGAGAGAGAGAGAGAGAGAGAAATGTGTGAGTGTAATTGTTACAGAGTGTACGAGTGTGTGTGAGTATGTGTGTAAGTATATGAGTGTGAGTGTGGGTATTTGTGTGCGCGCGCGTATGTGCCAGCGCCCCCGCGCGAGCATGTTTCTGTGATGATCTGCAAGTTCACAGCGCTTGAGCTCGAATATCTTTGAATATACTTGAAGCACTCGACCATTTGGATCTGCTAATCTATAGTTCATATTCCTCGCCCCTCCTAGTCCCTCTTCGGCAGACGGGCTTTAGGTAATATGGCGTCCCTGGCTTCATTAGCATGGCTGTCCTACTTGACAGGCTTGGCTTGTAGACAGAATCCATTGATCGAGATCTGGACAGACAAGAACAAGAACGTGATCTGTAGAATCCACTCCAATCCATTTTAGTCCTCTCATGAAATGCATCATGCCCTTGAACGCATGATCCATGACTTTCAATCGCGCCATTTTGGAATTTAAAGCGCCTAAATGGAACATCCACGCTAGATTGCGATCCAGTGTCAATGCATGCAGTAACAACTTTACGTGCGGAAAAAACCCAACTCGATATTTACGGAAATCTCATACCCAAGAATTTCAACCATAAACATTTGAAGAGCCTAAAGCTTTGGTGAAAACGAAATGATGAGTCTGACTCACGCACATACATATGCACTGAAGGTAGGCTATAGGGAACTATATATGTATAGAGACACAAGTTTGCCTTGCAAAAATGAAGGCAGCTTAGAAAAGACATCTTGGTAACCTTGACCTATCAATGAAACGCATGAATATACTTTCAACTCTTTCAACACATTTCAACGAGCGTCGAAATGAAAGAGAAGTCTAACATATATGTCAAGGAATGCCCAACAAGACCCGTATACAAAAGCCTCAAAATAATCCTCCAAAAGGTTGACTATCAAGTTAATCTAACAACAATTGTGTCTGATGAAGACGTACGTTCAAGAATTGCTGCTTGGGTGATAGTAAGATGAAAGTATCACGCAAACTTTTAGCCATGGAGTCCATCAAGATATATATTTCGTGTCCAGATGCGAGGATCAATCGAAGAGCTTTTCCACGCACAGCAGGCTGATAGAATGAGCAAATCCACATATAATAATATTTTCCAAAACTTGCATGTCATGATTTCTGCGTCGTGTTTCTGAGAGGTAAAGACGCGAGTTTTGACAATCACCGAAATGCAAATGATGCCATTGTGTTGGAGGGCAGATAAAGACGAGTCAAACCATTCGACCCCTGTGGCTGTAGACAAGTTTGCGACCTCATGCTAATGGGGAACACCGGAATAAAAGTGGAATCGCTGGAGGCATTCCCATGGAAGAAACATGGCACAGGCTTTGTGTGCAGGGATGTCACTTTACAACCCGGAAGAATAGACTCCGAAAAGCTTGGATGGCAGCCATGAACCCCGTTTTGTGGTGTGGAGATCGAAACAGGGGCGCTCTGCTAACGCTAGGAATCTTGCAACATCTTGCGAGGCATAGGTCGATGTCAACATGCGTCAACATGATGAAAGTTGATGCTAAGCCATTGAAATGTTTGACACATATTGACACCGGCCTATTACTTGCCAACTAGGTAGGATAAGCAACGCGCCCTGGGTTTCGTGTGCATTCTCGTAAGCTTATCTCTCTTGTCAACCTTTCGCTGTGATGATGATGATGATGATGATTATGATGACGACGACGACGACGACGACGATAATGATGATGATGATGATGATGATGATGATGATGATGATTACTGACACTTTTTTAAGAATAGGAAATTCCTTTTGGTGAATTTCACCACCGGTCGCCGCTGTGCACCGCCCAGCAACCGGATTTACTCCTCGAAAACAATTTATGTGAATACATGCCCCCCCGAAAAGTGGTCGTATGTCACACACTTTAATAATGATTATCTTGCTTTCCAAGTCTTTTGAAAATGCTTTATATGCTACCTTGTACGTGTTTTCACAAAGCATTTGTATATACTTCATTGAAAATTCACATTAAAAAGGGTTGTATCTTTGTTGAATCAGCATTAAACAGATTTCCCTGTTTATGAATTGCCGTTTTCTCAGCAGGATGACTTATTATTTCCCCCAAGTAAATGATTCAACACTGGGTGCAAACAGCCATGTCCACTTCAGTAACTGAGAGATGTGCTGGTTTGAGCAGGAGTTAGGGATAGTCCCATTTTTCCGTCATGTTTTTGTGTTGTACTTTTAATCTCTCTATAACTCACGCCATTTCTTTCCGTCATTTTTTGTGTGTTGTAGTTTTGGTCTCCCTATAATTCACGCCATTTCTTTCCGTCATGTTTTTGTGTTGTACTTTTTTCTCTCTGTAACTCACGCGATTTCTTTTTGTGGTACACACATCCCCCCCCCCCCCCCCCCCCCCCAACCTCTTCTGTAAATAATCTTTACTCCTTCTGTAAATGATATTTTTTCCTCCTGATTCTTAAACTTTTTTTGTATGTGTTACACATGTTCTCCTAACGTTATTTGTACTTTTTCTCATTGAGCTTCTCGCACTTTTTGTTATGCTACTCAAACGTTTCATACTTACATTACTCATATTATTCTCTCTTTTGGGTGTACCTGACAACTTTTCGTCTCGTGTTACACACACCTATACGCCCTGTGTTACTCACACCTTTTATCCCCGTCTTCCTCACTTTTTTCTCTCGCTTCTTTTGCAAAAGCTATGCATCCATGTTGCCAGCACAGGACACCTCCCAAGCAGGCCACACAAAAGGTGAATGGCGGCATGTTTAGAGAGGGGGAAGGCGAAGGGGGAGCAGAAGGTGCGTGGTTTCCCTCGGGTGCACACGCAGGCAATTTACGGGTGGGAGGAACCATAAATCAGGGCACCCGACCATTGCAACGGCACACCCGGGGTGAGCGGACCACAGTCTGTCACGTGATAAGTGAGTGGGCAAAGGAGCTGTGTGGCGTTGTGCGGAAAAGACGAAGAGATGGGGAGGGGGGGGGGGGGGGGGGACTGTTTTTTTTATCATCGCTTCAGAAATGAAATGTGTTGCGTCGTAGTAATCTTTCGTCTAAGCATTGTCTTCGGTGTGTGAACTGTTCTCCAGAGTAATTTAAGAATTCAACGCGTCAATATTTTTTAATGCTGTTTTGTAGGATCAAGTCAGGAGGAGCAACTCCTGCAGCATAAGTATAGCGGCAGCCGGCTATTTAGGGAAAAGGCGGGTCGCCGTTTACTCGCTCGTGTGCATCGCTTTGTCAAGACTGATCAATGTAGCAAATCTTCACATCGACACTTGTTTCAAAACAAAAATACCTGTTGTTAGCACAGGAGGATAATTTCTTTGAAGATTTCAAACCACAACAGTTGTGGATGCCTCTCGCAGATTCTGAATCGTTGGCTTGACGCCGGGCAATTTCGTTGGATAACGCGAGTGAATAACGAATTCTGGAACGGCCGCACGGCCTGATAGAGAGGCTCACCACACACACACACACACACACACACACACACACACACACACACACACACTCACACACACACACACACACACATACACACACACACACACATACACACACACACACACACACACACACACACACACACACTCACACACACACACACACACACACACACACACACACACACACACACATACACACACACACACACACACACACACACACACATACACACACACACATACACATACACACACACACATACACACATACACACACACACACACTCACACACACTCTCGCACACACTCGCTCACTCTCGCTCACTCTCGCACACACACATCAACAGGCCGACCGACCGACCAACTGACAGACCAACAGGCCGACCGGCGGACGGGCGGACGGATGGGCGGACGGACGGACGGGCGGACGGACAGACGGACGGACAAAAGAACAAACAAGAAAATAGGTGTGAAACGAATAGAAGACGAAAGGAAACTTGCCAAGACTAGGGTTAGGAACAGGCCAGCAAGGAGCTCTAAGAACTGAAATGGCGACAGACAGACATGCAACTCCAGGACAGGTGGACGAGATAGAAGGCTGGAGGGCAGATGTCCGTGCCCACTCAAACGTAACCTATGACGTCACTGCTACGCTGGCATCTGCACCTGCCCTCATGCACAGAGGACACGTCTTTTCTGACCCAAATTCACTTACTCACACACACATACACACATACATACACACATAAACACACACACACACACACACACACACACACGTGAATTAAACTTTTTTCGATGTCGTTCCTGGAGGTGCTATTAGTCAGCTATTATCTCACCTGATACAAAGTTTAATAACCAGGTAGAAGCCGCGCATTTCGTACGTCCGTGGAGACCCCATATAGGAAGTATTCCTGGTGTAGGACAGAGGGCGTTGCTTACTCTAGTATATTGCAAGATCTTGCAAAGATTAGGCCGGTGTCAAGATGTGTCAACATGATGAAAGTAGATACAAAGCAATAAAATGTTGATATTTGTTTGCACCGGCCTATGCCTCGCAAGATCTCGCGTCACTGCAACGCGGCCCTGGACAGCTCCTGGGTGAGAGTCAGGGCGAAAGGCGAATCAAGCCAGGCGCGACCTTTGACCCTTGTCTGACTCCTGCAGTGTCGCGTGTACACTGCACGATCTGATGAATGAATCAGTTCATCCTTAATTTAATAAGTGGGTCCGTGGAGGGAACAAACATATGACAGGTGGGTTGAGGGATGAATGAATGATGGATGAATATTTTTTAACTTTTTATTATCTTATTTTAGCTTTTAAAATTGTATTTGCTTGTTTGTTTGTTTGTTTGTTCGCCCATCTGTCCGTCCGTCCGTGGGTCCAATTATTTATTCATTTATGTATTCATTAATGAATTCATGCATTAATTAATTCATTATTAGTTTGTTTTAGTCAGTCAGTCAGTCAGTCAGTCATTTATTTATTTATTTATTTACTTATTCTTGTTATTACTTTTTATATCTATGTAATTATTGATCAGTCATACGAACACGTGCTATAGGCGGTCCTGTGGATCTCTGATGAAGTACAAGTTGCACGTGTTTTGCGTTTTCGTCACTGAAGTTCGGAAGAAACAAAATGTAATCGGATATTAACAACTGAATGTATATACTGTTTTATTTGGGAATATAATAACCAATATAACTAGCATCCAGCGACTTGGAGGAAAAGAAAATCGTCATAAAACATTAGTACTTTAGTGATGCATGGTTCGTAATTTCCTGAAATTCAATACATTTGCTCGCTTGAGTAGAACGTGTAGCATTTTGCTTTATCTTTACGGTTCAGTAATAAACAAGTGTATTCACATAAATTATGTTTTCATGTTATTACACTGATCAATATGACTGTGATGTTGCTTTACTTTCGTATTAAACTTTCTGTATTTGTGTAGATTTGTACTAAAGTACTTGTACTTTTGAATCTAATCAATGTATTTTTTTTTGCATAGAGAGTTATGTGTATTCTACTTTATATTCTACATCAGTCCTACGCTGAGAGTGCAGAATTCTATGTAGCAGTATTTGTACTTGAATTTCATTGGTGAATGTTTCGCATAGAAGGGTTGCGACATGATTTCTTGAAGAACACCTCAGGTTTGTAAAGAGTTGGAGTTCCCACCTCTGAGAAGGATTGATACCATTAGGTTGATTGCTTTTTGGATCCCAATACATAATGGGAGGACAGTCTGTAGCTTTAAAAATATCGCAAAAAATTGCATGGTGATGATGATGATGATGATGATGATGATGATGATGATGATGATGATGATGATGATGATGATGATGATGATGATGATGATGATGATGATGATGATGATGATGATGGTGGTGATGATGATGACGACGATGATGATGACGATGATGATGATGATGATGATGATGATGATGATGATGATGATGATGATGATGATGATGGTGATGATGATGATGATGATGATGATGATGCTGTAACTGGTTTTCTTGTACCTTATGTACCCTCCCTTTTCCCCTCAATTAAAAAAATTGCAGCTAACTCAGTGTTTACGTTGACCGTTCGGAACTACTTCCCACTGACCTCAATGCAAAACGAAGAATGGAGTCGCTGGTATTATCTTTTAATGGTATTATTCATATACCCGCACTTGTTTTTCCAGGCGATCCAATCAAAGAAAAATGTCAAGCTTCAATTTTTATTTTGTCTGTGTGCTTTGTTTTATTGTGGGTTGGATCTCCCTGCAGACTTGTGCCCGTTGCCCTCGAGGCTGTGTGGTTGTTTCGACCTGCACTGGGCACATTCTCAGTACCTGTGCACTTAGCAGTCACAGCAGCCGACAGTACTATAACAAGTTGTGCTTTTTTTAATGGTACGTACGGGTAATATGCATTGTGAAAATCGAGTAATCGATTTTTTTTCATTATTCAGGAAGAAAGAACGTGCATATGAATCAGGAGGACACCGACTCTCTGTGTGTGGGTGTGTACGTGCGTACGTGCGTGCGTGCGCGCGCGCGCGTGTGTGTGTGTGCATGTGTGTGTGTGTGTATGTGTGTGAATGTGTGTGTATGTGTGTGTGTGTGTGTGTGTGTGTGTATGAGTATGTGTGTATGTGTGAGTTTGGGCAAGGGGGAGGGAGGAGGATAAGTTGAAGGGAAGAAAAAAGGAGGACGTAGGGGGAAAAATCGTTCTCATCCCCAGATATCCTTTCTTATTGTGGAAGCAGAGGTGACCATCTTTCCAAAGGCATGTGTAATTTGTCGTTTCGGAACGCCATTCTGTCCTCTATTATTTCTGTTGCTTGTAACGCATTTCTAAGAGTAACATACCGTACGCATTTTGTTGTCACAGCGACCGCATTGAAAATGTGTTGTTCTGCTTCGAATAGTATTAGATTTACTATATTACTAGACACTGAACTAAAAATAAGACTGTTTTTATATTGAACAACGGGAAAAATAAGTTTTTAATGACCGCGTGCTTTGACACAGGTGCACATAGGACTCCATTACAGAGACCTGCAGTATTTTACAAAGACAGACATAACAATGTCGCCATTGTCTGGGAGAATCGGATTTAAATATATTATGTTCGGAATAATGAAAAACTATGATTGTGCGACCGAAAATCGTATCTCCTCTTTATGTCGTCGGACTGTTGCAGGTGACATTCCCTACACTCCGAATGGACCACTCGCACTAGACAGACATTTGCAGCATGCTTCTTACAATGTGCACGCATGTCTTTCGAACACCAAGACCACCAGCATTCTGTGGTCGTCTTCCGTTGTTCTCTCTACTGTGGGATAGGGGTGGGTGGGAGTAAGGGGATGTCAGCAGCTGAAAGATCATTAGACAAAGGCAGCGAGTAAGGGACCAGAGACAGGTTCTCAATCACTACTAGAGAACCCTTCCCAGGTGTACAGTGCCCTTTGAACCAGAGCGTCGCAGGGCACTAACTTCCACAGGACATTCATAATTCAAGCGTTGTATGCGAAGTGCACTGTAGAGCACAGAAACGGTTTGAACCTAGAGCTGCGGCATGGACCATCTTCCTGACAAGGTTTCCTAATGTCTAGACGCCAGCAGCGCGGCAACGAAAAACAAACGACTGCAAAACAGTTTTCCCACACCCAGTCCTATGAATCGCCACAAGCCGTCCAGACGCACTCTTGCAAATATGCCAGTCACCTCCTCACAAAGAGTGGCCTTTGTATGCAGCTTTCGTGGCAAGGCACAGTGGATTGGACTTGGGTTTCTCTGCTCCATGGAGCTCGAGAAAGGCGTCTTTCACACTGCTTGCATCGAGCTCTCTGTCCGCATGGGGCCAAGCCCGCCGCCACAACGGCACCGCCACAGATTGACCACCGCGACGCCCTCCTTTATCGGCCTCCTTTGGTGCCCATGGCTGCTGCAAGACGCTCTCTGTGGACGCCTGAATGCGTCTGCCAGCAGCGCCCCCGGGCCTGGTAGTCAGGCCAGTATTCCTACGGCAAGTCGTGGACGGTGCTTTGAGAGGCGGCCACTCAGGCGTGGGTGGGTTGGGACAAGGGGGCGAGGGCGGCGAGTGGGCCCGGGCAAGTTCGTGCATGTCGTGCACCAAACGGCCCAACGGTCTTTACGTTCCCCCTCCTCTCCCCCCTTTATCACTCCCCAAGCCTCCCGCCCCTCAACCCCGCCTGTCCCAACCTCCCTCCCGTTTTAGACCCCCCGCGGAGTGGAAGGCGACTCAAGTGGCGGAGGACTGCCTTGGGAAAGACGGTGTCAGACGGCGAAAGTCTCCTCTGTCGCGTAGCTTTGCGTTCCAGCGCTGAAGGCTCCTTGCAGTAGTTGCCAGTCTGTTGAGATTGAAGCACAGACTGTAACCACGCACCGGTGCTCAACATCCATGAGTTCCAAGCATGAAGCTTCCTCAGCATCCGGTGGCGAACGTGGTTTCCTCTTGACAAATGTACCAATTTGCCTTTGCATACGACGCATCTGACTTATTGCTTTACATACAGTCTGCAGCTTCCATTCAACGGCATGATGTTGCAGATTTACTGGAAACTCATTGCATTGCATGCTGTTACACGGTTTGCGTTGCACGGGAGGAGTTGTTTGTTCTTCAAGGTGGCAGCCTTTAGCTACGCCTGCTGGGCTGTAGAGAAATCGGTTTCTTTGTGAGGAGGACTTCTGGTGGCGACAGCGCTGTAAGGCAAGTGCAGTGCGCTGCGGATAAGCAAAGTAATAATGTAGTCTCCTCCTGCTCCTCTTCCTCTTGCTCCTTCTCTTCCTCTTGCTCCTGCTTCCCTCCTCCTCCTCCTCCTCCTCCTCCTCCTCCTCCTCCTCCTCCTCCTCCTCCTCCTCCTCCTCCTCCTCCTCCTCCTCTACATTTTGCTCCTGCTTCTCCAGCCTCAGTTCCCCTGGCCTCTGCTCTTCCTGTTTCTTTTTTTCGTGCTTCCGCTTCCTTCCTTCTGTTCCTGCTTCTTTTCCTGTCCTCTTCTTCTTTTTCTTTCTTCTTTTTCGCGCCATCCGCTTGACCGAGCGTTTTGAGATAGGACACCATCATCGTCGCTGCTGACGCAGTAAATGCCCAATTGTTTGGCGACGAGGAAAGCTAATCTTGGCCACTCACACACGGCTGCGCAAGACGGTGCAGGGTCTTGCGGAGAGAGACTTTTCTGGTGAAGCCATTTTCAAGCCTGCACTGGGACGCCCCTCGCCCTCCACAACGCTGATTGCCTGCCCCCAAATTGTCCTGCCCGGACCAGCGGCACGTGAAAAGGGAGGACTGGGCGCGAGGTTGGCGGGAAAAGACCAGAACCAAGGGATGCTCTGCAGCAGAGGTGCGAGAATCATTCCGGCTGAGTCCATTCAAATTTCTGGCCAGTTCAACCGGCACCGCTCCTGCGAGCGTGCGCGGAAGGCGAGCGTTCACTAGCCATTAGTCCTGGGTTAGTTTGGTCCTGGTCCATGCATTTCTAACGAGTCTCCTGCAGCACGTTCTTGCTGGGGACTTGGCCCCCGCGCACCATCTTGTCTTGTCACGTGACAGAAGGTGTGCATGAACATGTCACATACGTTTCTCGTCCATTCATATTTTGGGTTGAAATGTCTCCTTGCCAAAACGCACAGGAATCCCGACCGACTTTAATTATAGTCTCACAGTACAGACTTAATTTGAAAAATTTGTTTTCGGCCATTTAAAATATCTTCCCCGTTTTCTATTCAAAGACTAGTTAAAGACTTTTCCTCAACAAGATGCAATGATTTATATCTGACGTATCGTGACCGAGGCTGGTGGAATTTTTGCATCTTTCCTGGCACGATCATGATGACGAAAGCGACACGAGGCCATATGTGAAGCCACAGCGCTCCTTGCCAATGCAGGTGCTTGACTTGCGTGCACTGCGGCCTTGTGACGTCGGGCTCTCAGTGACGACTGTTGCATAGCAAGAGGAGCCGAGGGCGATCTCATATGGCTGCCCTGCCCACTCACTGCGCTGCCAGCCTGGTGGAAAACTGCCGGTCGTGGTACATGCCATCAGGTAGTGAGCTGCTGCCTGTCGTGCTAGGAGCCATCAGGTAGTGAGCTGCTGCCTGTCGTGGTACATGCCATCAGGTAGTGAGCTGCTGCCTGTCGTGGTACATGCCATCAGGTAGTGAGCTGCTGCTTGTCGTGGTAGATGCCATCAGGTAGTGAGCTGCTGCCTGTCGTGGTACATGCCATCAGGTAGTGAGCTGCTGCCTGTCGTGGTACATGCCATCAGGTAGTGAGCTGCTGCCTGTCGTGGTACATGCCATCAGGTAGTGAGCTGCTGCCTGTCGTGGTAGATGCCATCAGGTAGTGAGCTGCTGCCTGTCGTGGTACATGCCATCAGGTAGTGAGCTGCTGCCTGTCGTGGTACATGCCATCAGGTAGTGAGCTGCTGTCTGTCGTGGTACATGCCATCAGGTAGTGAGCTGCTGCCTGTCGTGGTACATGCCATCAGGTAGTGAGCTGCTGTCTGTCGTGGTACATGCCATCAGGTAGTGAGCTGCTGTCTGTCGTGGTACATGCCATCAGGTAGTGAGCTGCTGTCTGTCGTGGTACATGCCATCAGGTAGTGAGCTGCTGTCTGTCGTGGTACATGCCATCAGGTAGTGAGTTGCTGCCTGTCGTGGTACATGCCATCAGGTAGTGAGCTGCTGTCTGTCGTGGTACATGCCATCAGGTAGTGAGCTGCTGTCTGTCGTGGTACATGCCATCAGGTAGTGAGCTGCTGTCTGTCGTGGTACATGCCATCAGGTAGTGAGCTGCTGCCTGTCGTGGTACATGCCATCAGGTAGTGAGCTGCTGTCTGTCGTGGTACATGCCATCAGGTAGTGAGCTGCTGTCTGTCGTGGTACATGCCATCAGGTAGTGAGCTGCTGTCTGTCGTGGTACATGCCATCAGGTAGTGAGCTGCTGTCTGTCGTGGTACATGCCATCAGGTAGTGAGCTGCTGCCTGTCGTGGTACATGCCATCAGGTAGTGAGCTGCTGCTTGTCACACGTGCTCGAGCGCATACACTCACACACGCGCGCGCCCGCGCACACACACGCACACACACACACACGCACGCGCACACACACACACACACGCGCACACACACACACACACACACACGCACACACACACGCACATACACATACACAGAGGCCGTCAGACACACAGAATACAACACACAGTTGGTCAGTGCAGGCCAGGGCGTGTTAATCCCGTCGTACACGAGGCGATTTTACCCTGGCAATCTCGCAAGCGTCATTGTGGCAGCCAATCACGGCTGGCAATAGTGAAGCAAAGGCGTCAGTAGCGCTCTGCCATCGGGATATTTTTTGTCAGTCCGTGTGTGGCGTGTGGAATTGCCTCGTATGCGAATGTATTTACGTGATGAGTGTCTGACCAGCAGGCGCGTAGTTCTACCGTCAGTCACGTGACGCCTGACGTCATGACTTGCCGTGTTGCTGCAGGTTGTGCAAGTGACGTAGCGAGTGGCAGACCAAGTAATTACCTCCCCTAATTACCGCTCTCCCGCGCCTGAGTTACTGGACACCGCAGGCGGCCATAAGCATGAATAAATTATCTTCTTGATTTTCTGCCCCGTTGTTGCCTGAGGCCGGGGTCCACCCTGGAGGTGCGGGGTGGGGAGGGATAGGGAGGCACCAGGCAGACATCTTCAGTTTGATTGTGTGCATGTAGAGAGTTCCTCCTGACGTTACGCCAGGGTTATCTTTAATTTCAAAAAGTGCTTTCGTGGGTAACAAAGTTCCAGAGATACATTTCAAGACTGGGGATGTGAAGACATTCTCAGCATACGCACGTACGTGAACATACTCAGTAGTCATCCGCTTTAATGGTAAAAATACGTAACTGAGAAGATGTTTCTTTTGAGGAAGTGTTTGTTGTGAGATTTACTATCTCAATCGATAAAAGTAGTTTAATACAACACAGTCGCAAATAAACTGTCGAATACATGTTGTTTTTCTCCGTTAAATTCCTATAGAGCGTATTTGAGTATTCCCTATTCCCTATCTCTATTCACTCATCCTTTGATTGAGTGACTCTGCAACTAATGCAAGACAGGTCTTGTATTGTTAAAAATGCTTTTGACTACTTAAAGAAACGAATGTACTGTGTCAGGCTGAGACAAAATGGATAGAACTCACTGCACACTTCCACTCTAGCCACATACAGCCTTACGAAATACATTTTAGGATGACTGGGTACAAAATAGAGACGGTAGAGTTATGATCATAATCAGTGATAAGAAGAACAATCTGCTAGTATAAGGATAATCGACATGCATATGACTTTTCTGCTGGAACCACAATGGTTTTTATTTGTGAGCGAGTCACACAGGGGAGGGCACTGTGTTCACAAAAGGTCAGATGGTGTCGGTTGGAGTGCCATACGGTGATGCAGTAAAAAAGATCATGGATGAGGGTAGGTTGGGTTCCACGGGTGATTAGCAGTGCAGACGGAACTCTTCTTGGGCGTCTACAGCCAGGGAACGGGCTGTGTCTTGGAGGGAAATGTGCAGAAAGACGTGTGGACAGAGGGAGCTAGGAGCCCTTATGCTCCCAGGCGGTCTCGGACGGGCGGATGCAAGGACAAGACTCTAAGACCCGGCGTCTTTGTCCGTCACAGCTCTTGCTGCCGCAGACTGGGACTGCTTCAGGAAAGGTAGGGAAGGAGGGAAAGAGAAAAGGAGAGAAAGAGAAAAGGAGAGAAAGAGGAAAGAAGAGAAAGAGAAAAGAAGATAAAGAGGAAAGAAGGGGGTGTGGACGACTAGGACTGGGGGGCACGACTGACATTACCTGGTTCCGTTCCAGCCATTCTGGCTCGTCCTGTCATAACGAGCTTTCTGTCGTCCCTTGAAAAATGGATAAAACACAGCAGGCTGCGCTGCGGGCACTAACCACTGCAGCTTTCGGCCGTCTTTGTCTGGGTGGGGAAGGGGGAACAAGAAGGGATAGATGGTTTGGGAGCGACTGAGAGAGAGAGAGAGAAGAAAGGAAGAAAGTAAGAGAAAGAGAGAAAGAGAGAGAAAGAGGGAGAGAGAGTGAGGAGAGAGAGAGAAAGAGGGAGAGAGAGTGAGGAGAGAGAGAGAGAGAGAGAAAGAGAGAGAGAGAGAAAGAGAGAGAGAGAGAGACAGAGAGAGAGACAGAGAGAGAGACAGAGAGAGAGAGAGGGAGAGAGAGACAGAGTGAGAGACAGACAG
>JAWQFJ010008167.1:15000-22500 GCA_034096865.1 Theodoxus fluviatilis | reverse complement strand
ATATGTCTGCGCGTTACTCTGTGTCTGCATGTACAGTTTGTGTATAATTATGTATACCTGTATTTATGTCAGTCTCCATGTATTTTCCCTCGCTGTGTACAAGTCTGTGCGTGTGTGTGCGTGCAGGTGGCTCCTTCACTTCAAATCCCTCTCCATTTTCTCTTTGACCATTTATCTTCCCAACTGATGACCCAAATCTCTCCATTTGCAATATCAGTGTCATATTTTCCTCCACACTGAAGCTGCGCACTTTCTTTCTTCGAGTTCCGGACTATGCACTCAGTATGCATCCTTTGTTGTCATCCGTCTTTTTTTCTCTCACTCTCTCTCACTCTGTCTGTCTGTCTGTCTGTCTGTCTGTCTGTCTGTCTATCTGTCTGTCTCTGTCTCTGTCTCTCTCTCTCTCTGTCTCTCTCTCTCTCTCTCTCTCTCTCTCTCTCTCTCTTTCTCTGTGTCTGTCTGTCTGCCTGCCTGCCTGTCTGTCTGTCTGTCTGTCTGTCTGTCTGTCTGTCTGTCTGTCTGTCTGTCTGTCTGTCTGTCTGTCTGTCTGTCTGTCTGTCTGTCTGTCTGTCTGTCTGTCTGTCTGTCTGTCTGTCTCTCTCTCTCTCTCTCTCTCTCTCTCTCTCTCTCTCTCTCTCTCTCTCTCATATTCTGTGTTTCTGTATATATCACACTATGAATGTAAATCTCCGTTTTCTGCTTATTGTGTCTGTCTCGAATTTATTGTTTCTTTCTGTCTGTTTGTCTCTCTCTCTCTCTCTCTCTCTCTCTCTCTCTCTCTCTCTCTCTCTCTCTCGGTTTCTCTGTCACTGTCTGTCTGTCTGCCTCCCCCCCCCCCCTCTCTCTGCCTCCGTACCCCCACCCCTCTCTCTCTCCCTCTCTGTCTGTCTGTCTGTCTGTCTGTCTGTCTGTCTGTCTGTCTGTCTGTCTGTCTGTCTGTCTGTCTGTCTGTCTGTCTGTCTGTCTGTCTGTCTGTCTGTCTGTCTGTCTGTCTGTCTGTGTGTCTGTTTGTCTGTCTGTCTGTGTGTGTGTCTGTGTGTCTGTGTATCTGTGTGTCTGTGTGTCTGTCTGTCTGTCTGTCTGTCTGTCTAAACTCTCTCTCTCTCTCTCTCTCTCTCTCTCTCTCTCTATATATATATATATATATATATATATATATATATATATATATATATATCAATCTCATCTATCTGTGTCTGTCTCTGTCTATATCTGTTTGTCTCTCTGTGTCTTTCTCGCGAGCGCGTGCTGCTTTTTAGTGTACAGTCATCGCCCTTACTACAGCTTCGATTTCCTTCAGTATCACTGAATGTGTGGCAAAAAGAAACCTTGTATTAAAAGATGACACTGTCCCTAATTGACACAGTATGTACCAACTGAAGTTTAATAGGATGCTGCACTCCTACACCAGTTACCCGATACCCACATCGAGATGACTTATGGGAGTGGTTAACAACAACGCAGATGTGAATGGGGTTTTTCCATGTTATAATGTAACGGCTCTAAATGTATATACAATGTGTTTGCATGAGTTTATATATAATCATATCGAGCAGTCGATTCAGATGACATAATTGTGTACTTGATTTACTCTAATGGATCGTCTGCCGAAATAATTCTCTCTCTCTCTGTCTCTCTCTGTCTCTCTCTCTCTCTTTCTCTCTCTCTCTCTCTCTCTCTCTCTCTCTCTCTCTCTCTCTCTCTCTCTCGCTCGCTCGCTCGCTCGCTCGCATCGGGTCGTGTACATGTATTTTAGCTTTGAAGCATGTTTAAAGGTTATTTAATAACTGTAAATAACACGTCCTTTTATGTTTTCATCGCTCGTACACCTCAGTGATAAGTGTTTTAAAACTGTACATAGGCTTCTTATCAACTTGGGCTCTGTGATAGCTAATTTTTACGTGGCACTGATACAGATTATGTGTTTCATGCAGTTATGAGGATTAAACAAGTTTCTTTTAGTCGTGTGATGCTAAAAGTGTCAATCTTTACTGTATGGTTTTACGTAATACTGTACATAGCATGTTTTAACTGTCTGATGGGTCGTCGGCAGAAATAAACAATCAATTAATCTCTCTCTCTCTCTCTCTCTCTCTCTCTCTCTCGCTCTCGCTCTCGCTCTCTCCTTCCTTACCTATGTGCGTTTGTGTACGTGTATGTGTGTGTGTGTGTGTGTGTGTGTGTGTGTGTGTGTGCGCAAACAAACAAACGCGCACTCACGTGTGTGCGACACAGCCAGCCCACTTCATGTCTCACCCCGTGGGGTGGTTGTAGTCATCCCCTCTTCTTGTTTTCTGGAAGGATCACGGCCACGCCCTTCTCTTGGCCCATGTGTCTCTCTCTGTCCTCTCTTTGTCCCAGCGTCCGTCTGCCCGTCAGAAATGACCGCCTCTTGCCTGGCTTCCCCTATTTCCACTGTTAGCTTTGCCTGGACCAGAGCAATATTTGCCCTGATTACACACATTGCACAGGTTTCAGTTAATATCCGGAGAAAGAATTGAAAGGCGAACAGTTCCCCTTTTTTCTGAGCCATGATGTTGAGGGTGCAAGTCTGTCTCATCGAACTGATCGAAACCGGTTTTGCAAAAATTACAAAAGGAGAAAAGGATGTATCCTGGCATATAGTCCACTGAGAGTTCAGTATGCTTTTCTGTGTGCCTCTGTCGGGTGAAAACATGTTATAACTGTTATCGCAAAGAAAGGAAGAAGTGAGTTTCTAATGAGCTGATATAACAAACACCTGAAGTCGTTTTTCACTTTTATTTTACTTGCGTTTTAGTAACGTTGATTATTTGCAATAATTGGCATGATCATACAAATTAAAGCATAGCCCTGCAGAAAACCCATTCCAACAACGCTTTACGTTTTAATCCCTGACGCATATGAGTTTATCTTCATGGCACCCAGCAAACTACTTCAAGGACACCAGGCGCTTACAACTGCAGCAATATCTAGAAATCAGGAAGGCAATATTCCATACCAGTAAATAGTTTATATTCCTTGGTGATAAGTTGACTTCTCCTGTCGTAAATCTTATTTTGATATTAGCAAACAAAATATTTATCAACCCAAATGTCTCAGTTATGAAATCTCTCTACAGTCATTCCGGCAAGTCCTCAAATCTACATTTAGAATTGAAGAAAGAACAGATTTCAGAAATGACGCATTTTAGAGCAAGTGATCACCGAGATTGCTAATATGAATACAACATTATCACAAGAAAAGACCCTTCTCCCAATACCACTTGATCGTGTTCCCCCCTCCCCCCTTCCACCTCCCCCATCCTGACCCAGATCTCATCTCTCTCACCATTTGCCGTGATGTCTGCAGCATCCAACTATATATACAACCTTTTCTTATTCTCTTTTTTTCTTTTCATATACTGTTGCTTGTGTGCAAACTTCTCGATGTAATGTGTTTGTACCACAGTTTTTTTTCGAGCCAGCCATTTTCCTTTATGGACACTGACAAAACACGAATAACTGCTGCCTGGGATGTGGTTACAGAAAACAACAAAGGTTGCTGTTCCGGGGTTTTAATTCACACGACAGAAAACGTCAACGATTCGAGTATTAAACTCTGCTAAGTCTATTGTCTTTTTAGTTTGTGTTGTCTCCCCTGGTGAAGAGTTCAATATTCGAAACGTTGACTTTTTTGTCTTGTGAATTAAAGCCCGGAGCAGTAACCTTTGTTGTAGTATATAAAAAGACAGCAGGCGCCTCCATGTCACTGAGACCATGTGGGGCGACAAGAGGGTGGGTGGACATGGAGACGCAATTCCAGACTTGCAGACGATTTGCAAACCCCGTTGTCTGGACGTCTCCCTTTGTCAGACCTGCATCCACCAGTCCCAGACCCCCTGTGGGGTTAGGTCAAGCATGGACCCATTGCGTATGAGGGGTTAGGTCAAGCATGGACCCCCCTGTGGGGCTAGGTTAAGCATAGACCCCCCTGTGGGGCTAGGTCAAGCATAGACCCCCTGTGGGGCTAGGATAAGCATAGGCTCATTGCGGCTCCTTTAAGGCCTGTTTTAATTGAGCGACGCGCATGCCTACTTCGCCGTAGTAGCAATCTTATCTGACCAATCAGGATGCAGAACTAGACCGAAGCTGAGTTTTGATTGGTTAGGTAAGACTGCTAATACAGCGTCCTGATTGGTTAGGTAAGACTGCTAATACAGCGTCCTGATTGGTTAGGTAAGACTGCTAATACAGCGTCCTGATTGGTTAGGTAAGACTGCTAATACAGCAAACTGGGTGTAAGGAACGCTCAATTAATACAAGCCGTAAACGTTTCGTAATAGGCGAATAAGTAGAGGAAAAGAGACCTGTCACCCTCTTACTCTTAGCAGTTCTATAGGGGTTTTCGTCCCCATGACTTTCGTAGCCTACAAATGTCAAAAGGCCGTAAAATTTCATTATTTCTCACCACCAACCTCACTACCACCACCACCACCACCATCACCATCACCATCACTACCACCACCACCACCACCACCACCACCACCGTCGACACCACCGAATACACCACCACCATCACCATCACCAGTATCACCACCACCAATAGCATCATCATCATCATCACATCATCATCCTCCCGTCTCTCAGCAGCTGCTGCAACCAGGGCAAATGTGTGCCTTATCGCGACTGAATACTGCCGTGTCGACAGTGATCTTTGTCGTTACAGCATCCCTTGGAAGATTATAGAGAATTGTGTGCAGCTGCTACTCAACCCTGTTGCTCCATCGAGGAAACGAAATAATTCTCGAGAGTTAACGTGTATTGCTAACCTGATGTCGCTTCTGGGTCACTCCAGTCTTATCATTAGTGACAAAGCAAATACGTTTCTTCGTTGTCGACATCTGTTTAATGACTGGAAATGCGTACTGCTTTTCAACGTTTCATACGTTCATACGTGCAGATTTTTGCTCAGGCTAACACTGCTTTCGAAGCAGTCGTGATCAAATGTTTTAAGAGATATTCCAGTTCCCAAAATGCTTTGCAACACAAAGGATGCTTTAATCGTGTAAATCTTTAGACAGTGCTGAGGAGATATTTACCCCGCCATTAGTATTGCCAACGGAAAAATAAATGAACACATTTCACAAATAAATGTTGAAGAAACCCATAGCGCATTACAGACACACAAAATAATGCTATGACGCCCTTTCTCAAATACCGTTTAAAAGAAAATATGATTTGAATGTAGTTGCATTCTGATTGTTAGTCACTTTCTGTATTAACATACATTTATCATTGCAATACTATTTCTTAACCACGTCCCCTACTCCGATTTCACCCTAAATTTTGACGGACATCTTTCTGCATCATCCTCAGAGCTGTGAAGACATGTCGTCATCGTAGAAACAAACAAGCGGCAACGGTGCAGCACTCACCGTGACAACTTGCTAGCTGTAGACGCTATGGACGTGACAACTTGCTAGCTGTAGACGCTATGGACGTGACAACTTGCTAGCTGTAGACGCTATGGACGTGACAACTTGCTAGCTGTAGACGCTATGGACGTGACAACTTGCTAGCTGTAGACGCTATGGACGTGACAACTTGCTAGCTGTAGACGCTATGGACGTGACAACTTGCTAGCTGTAGACGCTATGGACGTGACAACTTGCTAGCTGTAGACGCTATGGAGGCGTGCGATTGAAGACTTGTTCTCACTCCTCGCATTATCTAGGCATCGCCGCAGGAACTGGGGCTATCCCAGCGGCGGCGAGGCCGAGTGGAAAATCTCTCACGCTGCGAGACACGAAAGTGTACGTCGCCGCCACCACTGCAGCTGGGTGCCGCCGCCCGAAACATGTTTTGGCTGCACGTTCCATGTCACTGGCCCGTGTCGAAGCCAGCTTTGCAGCACTCAACAACAGGCTGAGTAGGTGTGTGTGTGGTGTTTTTTTTAAAAGGCGGAAGTAGGTAACACGGCCCCAAAACCCAGAGAAGGCGAGTTGCATGTCGAGGCCGTGGCTAGACAAAAACCTACGGGCTGTTGTTGTGTAAGGCGACACTGTCAAGCACTGACTGACAAGGGGTGGGAGTGATTCACTGAACTGGCGTCCCAGCTGCAGGGTGCGAGGCTCGAGTCTCAGCCGTGACACACCGCATGTAATGACAACTATTAGAGAAGCTTTCGCATCATTCGCGTCGTCTTTTGTGTGTGCAACAAACTTTCTGGAAAAGACAAGACAGCAGCAGCTCTTAGAGATTTTTTTCTACAAACTCGTTTTCATTGGAAAACACCCATTTTTAATTGTTTGCGTGCGGACACAATGTGGCCTCTCACTTGTCCACTTCCTTGGCCTTGTAAAAACTGACTTGCATCTGATTTGGAGAGCCGCTGATATGACACGTGTCAGCCGTGCGAGAACGTTGTCATGGTACAGAGAGAGAGAGAGAGAGAGAGAGAGAGAGAGAGAGAGAGACAGAGAGACAGAGAGAGACAGAGAGAGAGAGAGAGACAGAGAGAGAGAGGCAGGCAGGCAGGCAGGCAGACAGACAGACAGACATACAGACAGACAGTCAGAGAGAAGGGGGGGTGAAACAAACGGGTAGGTGAAACCAAATGTTTTGGGCAGGGAGGGACACTAGTGTGGAAACGGAGGGGAAGGGGGGGGGGGGGGCGCGTTTGGGCAGGGATAGGGTGTGGCAGGAGACAAGGGAAAGGAAGGGGTAGGTTTGGACTGATATGCACCCAGCTGGGTGCACAGTAACCGGACATGATAAACTCAGATGTCCTGTTGAGGGGGCGCCAAAGCCGGAGATGGTTATGAGAGTGCATGCATAGTCAACACTCATACCCCACCCCGCTACACCCCACTCCACTCAGACCCCACCCTCATCTTTAAACAAGTGTAGTAGTCCAATGTGACGCATCCAATTACCCACATCAAACCAACTAGTTTATCGCTACTACCACCATCATTGCCACTACCACCACCTCATCAACAACCACCAAGACTACCATCACCACTACCACCCAATCCACGACCATCATCGCCACTACCACCACTAGTGCCATCATAGTTTGCGCCACTGCCCCTGACAACAACAACATTTAATCCTCTTTGTGAAGTAAACAGGAAATGTCAAAAGACTTCTGCTGTCGGATCTTTGGTACTTGCATTTTTAGACTGAGGGTTCAACAGATACCGCCATGAGCATACGTGCTCCTGAAGAGCTGAAGGAGGACGACGGAGACGTATGGTGCTTGAGGAGGAAGAGAAAAGAGCTGGACTAGGAAAGACGAAGTGAAGAGAGTTCGAGAAGGACAGAATCTGACGAACGAATGTGGAAGGATGTGAAGTTTGAGGGGAAAAGAGCAGATCTGAAGAAGAATGGTGACTGCACGAAACGTTAGAAAAGGAAAAGGGGGCTGGAGGAAGAAAGGCAGAGGGATGGTGAATCTGAGAAGATAAAAGTTTGTAAAGGAAGATGGGGACGTAGTAGACATGACGACAACTGTCGTGATGCATGCACCATCACCAGG
>JAWQFJ010008167.1:10000-12500 GCA_034096865.1 Theodoxus fluviatilis | reverse complement strand
TCACCAGTATGTCTGTCTACATGGATGTCTACCTGTATGTCTGTCTACATGCATGTCTATCTGTATGTCTGTCTACATGGATGTCTACCTGTATGTCTGTCTACATGGTTGTCTACCTGTATGTCTGTCTACATGGATGTCTACCTGTATGTCTGTCTACATGGATGTCTACCTGAATGTCTGTCTACATGGATGTCTACCTGCATGTCTGTTTACATGGATGTCTACCTGTATATCTGTCTACATGGATGTCTACCTGTATATCTGTCTACATTGATGTCTACCTGTATATCTGTCTACATGGATGTCTACCTGTATATCTGTCTACATGGATGTCTACGTGTATGTCTGTCTACATGGATGTCTACCTGTATATCTGTCTACATGGATGTCTACGTGTATGTCTGTCTACATGGATGTCTACCTGTATATCTGTCTACATGGATGTCTACCTGTATATCTGTCTACATGGATGTCTACCTGTATGTCTGTTTACATGGATGTCTACCTGTATATCTGTCTACATGTATATCCGTCTAAATGGATGTCTACCTGTATGTACGCGTGTCACTCATGGCGTTGTTTGGCATCAGTGCAACGTTCGATACGCTTGACCACGCCATCCTCCTGCAGCGTTTAGAGCTATCTTTTGGATTCCGTGGCACCGTTCTCGACTGGTTTGCATCCTACATTCATGATCGGTCTCAGTCCGTCATTGTTGACGGCGTCATGTCAGCCCCAACCTCACTTGTTTTTGGCGTCCCACAGGGTTTTGTCGTAGGTCCTGTTTTGTTTACATTGTACTCCCAACCCCTTTCAAATGTAATATCAAGACATAAGTGTGATTTTCATTAGTATGCAGATGACACTGAATTGTCAAAGAGTGCACAAATTGGTGATTTTTCTTCTGTGCAGTCAGATATTGAGACATGTGTTGACGATGTACTTTCATGGATGAACAGCAACAAACTGATGCTCAACACAGATAAAACTGAAGTTTTACCTGTCGGTGCACCATCACGTCTTGGGCTTGTGGGGAGTGAGTCCACAGTCATTGGGGGTAGCTCTATTCTATTCAAGAGCTCAGTTAGGTATCTCGGTGTTCACACTGACCAGACCTTGTCCATGCACGATCAGATTAGCAGTACATGCTGTGCATGTTTTCTCGAACTGCACCGTATTGCATCAATCCGTCAATACCTTTCGGACACTACCTGTGCTAGACTAGTAACTGCTAGAATCACGTCACGACTGGATTACAGCAATTCAGTCCTGGCGGGTCTTCCGGCAGAACAACTAAACCGTCTGCAACGAGTTGAAAACAGTGCGGCACGTCTGGTTCTTATGAAGGGCAAGCGCGATCATGTGACACCCCTCCTGAAACATCTACACTGGCTTCCCATTAATTTCCGTTGCCAGAACAAAATTGCTGTTTTGGCGTACCGTCATTTTGATTCAACCCTTCCGGCATATCTTTCGGCCTCCCTTTGCACCTATATCCCTTCCCGTTCTCTCCGCTCATCAAGTGAAAAGCTTCTGAAAATTCCAAAGCGTAGTACCAAATCTTTCGGAGAGCGTAGTTTCAGTTTCATTGCCCCTAGTGTCTGGAATTCCCTGCCGGCTGGCCTACGTGATGCACCAACTATGTCCATTTTAAAATCTCATTTTCGTCTTGCTTTTCTGTAATCTCCTAGGTTTTTTTCCAGTCCTGGTATGATAGTCGTACGAGTGTTGTGCTATGTAGTATGACTGACGAGTAACTTCGTGTAAATGTGGCAATGTCCGCGCATTGAGTTCTTGCAAGAAATGCGCGTTATGAATGCTATATTATTATTATTATTATTATTATTATTATTATTATTATTATTATTATTATTATTATTATTATTATTATTATTATTATTACTACTACTATTACTATTATTATTATGTCTACATGGTTGTCTACCTGTATGTCTGTCTACATGGATGTCTATCTGTATGTCTGTCTACATGGATGTCTACCTGTATGTCTGTCTACATGGATGTCTACCTGTATGTCTGTCTACATGGATGTCTACCTGTATGTCTGTCTACATGGATGTCTACCTGTATGTCTGTCTACATGGATGTCTATCTGTATGTCTGTCTACATGGATGTCTACCTGTATGTCTGTCTACATGGATGTCTACCTGTATGTCTGTCTACATGGATGTCTATCTGTATGTCTGTCTACATGGATGTCTATCTGTATGTCTGTCTACATGGATGTCTACCTGTATGTCTGTCTACATGGATGTCTATCTGTATGTCTGTCTACATGGATGTCTACCTGTATGTCTGTCTACATGGATGTCTACCTGTATGTCTGTCTACATGGATGTCTACCTGTGTGTCTGTCTACATGGATGTCTACCTGTATGTCTGTCTACATGGATGTCTACCTGTATGTCTGTCTACATGGATGTATACCCGCAGTTCGTGTCGACACAGGCGTAGCTGGACTTGAGGTGTTGGCTG
>JAWQFJ010008167.1:0-2500 GCA_034096865.1 Theodoxus fluviatilis | reverse complement strand
GTGGGGAGAGGCCTTAGGACACGTTCAGTGATATCGAGATGGGCCAACGCCTAGACACTTCTGCCTGTGGTGTGATGAGTACAGCGCAGCATCGAAGTGCTCGTGCGAGAAGTACTATCATTCCGCGGGAGGTCACTAAGAAGACTGTCGACCCAGCACGTCGAATCTGGCATTAGGAGCTACAGAGTGTTGTATGTTGCAGAAATAGGAGTAAGTTTCGCATTTTGCACTGGTGCTATACATAGATAGGAGGGTAAATTTGTGGATGACGCATGTCTCTTACATAAGGAATGCATTGATTTCTATAGAATGTGAAGTTACATTTGCGAGCGTGGACCAAGTGCTTTTGGATGGTTGGGATTTGTGCGGTGTGGTGGTGATGTGTGTGTTGGGAGTGGGGGGGGGGCGTGGAGCATTAGTGGTGTGTTGTGTTGTGATATGCGTATAGTGCGAATGTGTGGTAGGTGTGTGTATGTGTATGGTGTGGTGGAGTATAGTAGAGTGGGAATGCCCTCTTACATGCAGGAATAATCTCGTCGGAGTGAAAATCGGACCTTATTAGCATACATTTCTAGACAACACTCAATTCCATGCGAAACTACCTATTCTTGTCTGAGGAATGTGGTCTTCACGGAATGGCAGTAGGTGTTGGTTGCTAAGGAAGGATGCGACCCTGAATTGTTTCGCCTAACTGACCTAAGCTTTTCACGAGCGTAAGGGCTCGCTGTGAACGCTTGTGGTGTGACATGGAGTATTTTAGGGGGGGCATTTCGGGGGTACGGTTTTGGTCGTGGAGGTCGGGGGGTGGACGCACTAGGACGTCAAGTCGTACTCACGGAACCCTTTAGTGTATCGGAGCTTGACGACTTGGTGATCATCCTTACACCATACAACTGATTGCTATCAGAGTGCGCGAGCGTCCATCTACATCAGTGATTTGAGGGACACCAGGAGATTTTATTAGAACTTAAAACCTGCATTTAATCCCGATATGTAGTTTGATTGAGGTGAGAAAACACATTTGCGTCGGTTGTCCATCGTCGTCATCGATCGTGTCGTACATCGTCGTCCCGTCAATCGTCGCTTTCGAGCTTCTGAAGGTATGCTTACACCAGGTCTGCTGTAGTGAGCACATAATGGTCAGAGCCAACGTTGGAAGGATATCCAACTGTGTAACAGGCTTCTAGTTAAATGAGAGCGAAAGACAGACACGGCTGGGATAGTTATGAAGGATGATATACTTGGGGATATGTATGGAAACCCACAGTGTTGACAGTCGCCATAGAGAGGAAGGACTGGACAAGCGTGTGAAGGAGAAGACAAGTGATGGATCCTAGAGATCCGAACGTGACGAGGACGGTCACTGGCCGAGTGTCACGTGACCCATCATCTGACCAGCTGACGCGTAGACGATGGTGGGACGGGTGCCATTGACACTTCTCCCCCTGGACCGTCTTCGGTTCTGTCTGGCGTCTTGGACAAGGCATCTCGTATGCACACCCCTGTCTATTCGGTGGGTGCTTGGGGGGATTATTGATCCTGTTCCCGTCTTCCGCATTGGGTGGAAATATTGATCGGTAGGCATATGACCCCTCTCGTCCCGTCTGTCGTCCATTCACCTCTCGAGTCGACAAAAAAAAAAAAAGAAAAGTGGGGCGTCGATTCTATTCAGGAAAGCGTGCGGTGGGAGTTCTGTGGGAGGGGGGGGCAGTTAGGACTGAGTAGATTAAAAGTAACACACAGGGTGCATTTTGACAGCCGGAAACAATAACAAGTTAAGCTTTGGTGGAGGGATGGAAGTCTGGTTTCGGTTATAGAAGAGCTCCGCTCAGGGGGGGGGGGGGTCGTAAAATCGGACTCTAGGGGCAGCGTTGGCGTTGATTTACCAGTGCCGGGGGTCACAAAAGATATACGGCGGGGCGCTGTAACGCATCATGGCGCTTCGAGTCCAACCCAATTCCCTGCCGAGTTATTCTATCCCGCCCCCATCCCGCTCACCATCCCCAACTCCCTTCTCTTATGTTATCATGTTTTGGCCATTTACCACATCAATTTCCATATGAAAAGAGAAAAGAGAATAATATCGAAGAGATTAAGGGTTTAATTTTCTGCCGGTAACCTTCGTCCCTCTAGACCGTGGGAATAGGGTCTAGTCCCAATAGACCCCTTAAGAATTGATAAAATAGCAGGAACAAATAAGGACGCGGGTCCAACTACACTCATACTAAAACTATAACAAGGATCCAGTACTGCAGAATCGTAAAAGTAAAAAGTCCGTAAAAAGATAATTGTAAGACGATGAAACAACTCGGGATTTACTGCCTTCCCAAAAAAATTTTAAAGAATTCCACAAAAAACAAAAACAACTAACGGTGGAGTGAATATACGGATTTCTGAGTAGGGGCAGATTACTGGAATCCAGGTCCATTTAATGTCTTACATTTTTGCAACGGCTTGCAAGCGGGACTGAACCAATTTCGGAAAGAACCAAAAATACGGA
>JAWQFJ010008164.1:12500-15773 GCA_034096865.1 Theodoxus fluviatilis | reverse complement strand
GTCTCGTAGTCGGAAGGCATAATAAAGGTACATTGCCACACTGCGTGTCCTCATAAAACCACGTCCGTTTATTAGGTAGCATCAGTGGCCTAAGGATATTTGAGATATTCTTTCATGAATCTATTGCGAAGATCATTGTAAAAGGGACAATCGAACAAAAATTGTTTATCATTTTCGATTTCATCACAGATGGGGCAATGATGGTCTTCACTATGTCTATGCGCGAACTGATTCTTTGCAGATGGAGAGTGAGAGAGAGAGAGAGAGAGAGAGAGAGATAGAGAGAGAGAGAGAAAGAGAGAGATAGAGAAAGAGAGAAAAAGAGAGAGACACAGACGGACGGACGGACGGACGGACAGACAAACACACAGGCAGACACACAGACACACAGACAAACAGACACACACAGAGACAGACAGACAGACAGACAGACACACACACAGACAGACAGACAGACAGACAGACAGACAGACAGACAGACAGACAGACAGACACAAAGACAGACAGACAGACAGACAGACAGACACACACGACAGACAGACAGACAGACAGACAGACAGACAGACAGACAGACAGACAGACAGACAGACAGACAGACAGACAGACAGACAGACAGACACACAGACAGACACACAGACAGACACACATATACACATATTTGCATACACACAAACATATACACACACTCACACACGCACGCACGCGTGCACACACACACACATACACATTCACACACACACACACACACACACACACACACACACACACACACACACACACACACACACGCACACACACATTCACACACATTCACACACACACTCACACACACGTACACACAAACACACATATACACACATTCACACACACATTCACACACACATTCACACACATTCACACACACACTCTACTGTCCATGACAGGAGATCACCGTGGGAAGCTGGGGAAAAGCTTGGGTCGCCACAGCACCCACTGCCACGCCAGATGAGAGTTATCTACCTTGACACGCCAGAATTGTAGGACTTTCCCCAGGCTGTCAGCAGACTGTGTCCTGCCACAGGAGTCAGCCTAGAGGCATTAGACTCAGAACATAACACAGCCTGGAGTAGTGGACCTATTTCCACATAGAACACAACACAGCCTGGAGGCAGTAGACCCACCTCCACACAGAACATAACCCAGCCTCGGGGTAGTGGACCTATTTCCACACAGAACACAACACAGCCTGGGGTTAGTGGACCTATTTCCACACAGAACACAACACAGCCTGGGGTTAGTGGACCTATTTCCACACAGAACACAACACAGCTTGGGGAGAGTGGACCTATTTCCACACAGAACACAACACAGCCTGGAGTAGTGGATCTATTTCCACACAGACCACAACACAGTCTAGGGGTAGTGGATCTATTTTCACACACAACACAACACAGCCTGGGGGTAGTGGACCTATTTCCACACAGAACACAACACAGCCTGGGGTTAGTGGACCTATTTCCACACAGAACACAACACAGCCTGGGGTTAGTGGACCTATTTCCACACAGAACACAACACAGCTTGGGGAGAGTGGACCTATTTCCACACAGAACACAACACAGCCTGGAGTAGTGGATCTATTTCCACACAGACCACAACACAGTCTAGGGGTAGTGGATCTATTTTCACACACAACACAACACAGCCTGGGGGTAGTGGACATATTTCCACACAGAACACAACACAGCCTGGAGTGGTGGACCTATTTCCACACACAACACAACACAGCCTGGAGTAGTGGACCTATTTCCACACAGAACACAACACAGTCTAGGGGTAGTGGACCTATTTCCACACAGAACACAATGCAGCCTGGGGGTAGTGGACCTATTTCCACACAGAATACAACACAGCCTGGAGTAGTGGACCTATTTCCACACAGAATACAACACAGCCTGGAGGCAATAGACCTATTTCCACACAGAACACAACACAGTCTGGAGGCAATAGACCTATTTCCACACAGAACACAACACAGTCTAGGGGTAGTGGACCTATTTCCACACAGAACACAATACAACACAGCCTGGGGGTAGTGGACCTATTTCCACACAGAATACAACACAGCCTGGAGTATTGGACCTATTTCCACACAGAATACAACACAGCCTGGAGGCAATAGACCTATTTCCACACAGAACACAACACAGTCTGGAGGCAATAGACCTATTTCCACACAGAACACAACACAGTCTAGGGGTAGTGGACCTACTTCCACACAGAACACAGCACAGTCTAGGGGCAGTGGACCTACTTCCACACAGAACACAGCACAGTCTAGGGGCAGTGGACCTATTTCCACACAAAACACAACACAGTCTAGGGGTAGTGGACCTACTTCCACACAGAACACAGCACAGTCTAGGGGCAGTGGACCTATTTCCACACAGAACACAGCACAGTCTAGGGGCAGTGGACCTATTTCCACACACAATACAACACATGGAATCACAGTAGGCTTCAGCACTTCAGAGGAAAGTTAACTTTTCTTATGTTGTGTTCATCCTTTCTTTAAAGATCAGCAAGTAAGAGATTCTTCTCCTGATTTTTTTTTCCAAACACAAATTGTAAGACATCTTTGAAATTCAAAGTATCTAACATTACAAAAGAGTTTTAAAATGTCTTAGAAAAAATCCCAAATATCGGCATTGCGTGCCTGGCGCGCGCGCGTGTTTTATGTATGATTATGTTTATGCGCATGTATGTAGGGGAGGGGGGTGGGGGTGGGGAAGGACGTAGCTGTGTCTGCCCTGTCTCGCTGAAACCAACACAAACAAAAAAGCAATACACTGGCACCACACCAAACGTCCCTTCAAAAGCCACGGCAGATTAGGGGCCAGGTGGGGCAAAGCCGCCCGGATTCCTTTCACCTCCACACAATGGCCGCCTTCCCCACGCCCCACAGCGATGACACACGGCAGGTGTACCAGAAGCAGATAATGACTCCACCCGGTCGACACTTCCCTGCATACTGCAGGTTACCTACACACCCTGAATAGGCAAGCCAGGACGACCACTGACTTGGTTTTCAATCAGCACGATCACTGGCACCGCGCCAGGCAGCCAATCAGGCGTGACGGCACCATAACGTCATCGGCAGTTATAAAACACGACTTCGGACACAAAACGAGTTCCTCCAGATCCGTCAGCTCGAGATATGTTAGATAAAAATCATAAATCGTGGACGTGAAAGCCCCGCTTGTCAAGGAGACGATCCGAAGGACAATTAGGCAG
>JAWQFJ010008162.1:0-14420 GCA_034096865.1 Theodoxus fluviatilis | reverse complement strand
GATTCTGAAAATTTGATAATATTGAATGGGACCTAACTTCCAGTCAGTGTGCAAAATCTCAAGGAAATCCGTCCAGTAGTTTTTGAGATATAGGCCGTGGAGTCGGGACAGACACACAGACAGACAGACAGATAAAGTCTGTAGGACCTCCAGTAAACCTGGAGGGATAAAAAAGCGTCACTCCGCGATTTTATGCAGGACGAGATTTAGAGTTGCGTCCCTTGCTTTTGGATGTAAGGCAGGCATGTCTATGTTCTTTGATGCCACACCATCTACTCATTTTACTATAATTATGTATACATCCAAAAACAAGGGAAATTACTCGCGAGTGAATGTGACGTAAAAAATACATGTGACGTAAACAAAATCTTGTCCTGCATTTTTACTATACAAGATACAGGAGTGACGCTTCTTTATGTCTATGTTCTTTGGTTTAACATAGAAATGAAGTCTGTAGAGTCTCCACAACACTTGGGCGTGATCGATTTGCAAACTGTAGATTCCTTTATTTATTTATTAATTATTTGAGAGAGGTACCCAATATCGAAGTTTTGAAAAAGCACAACCTGGTTGTCAAAAACTGTCATTTAGAGTGCTTGGATACGAGGTCTTTCTCTCGGAAAAATGCCCGATGTTTGGTATTTCGGAAAGCCCAATCATGTAGCCTTCCGCTGAGCCTATTTCCGGCGCAGAGGAATATGATACAAATGAACTAGAGAGATTGGCAGATTTGCATCAGCAATGATGTGACAGATCATGGTCTCCACCTTGGTGACAGATCTTTCAAAAGTCTTTTTGGCCTGGTCCTCTGCCTCCTCTTCGACACCTTTCTTCACAAAGAAATCCATTTTATTTTGTTTCGTCTTGCCTTTCGCTTGACTCACTTGGTCCGCTTCCTTGTGGGATACACTATCAGAGCTGCCAAGTTCTACAATTTAGGCGTAGCATGCTACGATTTCGACATGCTTGCTACGATGCTACGATCGTTCGGGAAAAACTACGATTTTACATGGATCCTATATAGGATCCATGGATTTTACAAAGCCTCAAACTGAACTTTTGACCTCCACGTAAAATACCCCCCCCCCCCCCCCCCGATTCACGCCGACGGTTCAGCGCTGAGCGCCTTCACAGACCCCCCCCCCCTTCCCGCTTCACGCAGTCGGTTCAGCGCTTCGCGCCTGCGCAAACATCGGCATTTTCCTTCTTCTGCGTGTGTGCTACGCCTATTTCTTAAATGCTACTCCAAAAAGCTCTGGATGCTACTCTTTGGCATGATGGTGGGTTGGCAGCTCTGCACTATTCACATGACGGGCACAATCAAACTTTCCACCGTGGCTGACGGGAAAATGGGAGTCGCAGACAGTGCAATGACTGAATAAGCAAACTGTTTTCCTTCCGCGAAGTGACAAGGCATGGGTATTCCTCGTGATATTTTGGCAGAAAGACTTGGCTCGGCACTTTGCTCGTCTTCTTCTTTTTGGTTGGTGGCATTTCGGAGTCATTTTCTTCAGTTCTCATCTTCAGTTTCGTGTGCTCTTCGTTCAGCCATTGTCTCGAAAAGCGCACGTGGGTTGGCAGTAAAACAGGTTGACAACGTGAAGTGCAGGGAGGAAGGATGACGTAATATCTTGGCGCGAAGAATGACGCCACTTCTGGCGTCTCTTCTCTCAAAGCACGGAAGAGTGACGTAATCATGCACGCAGCAAACGACTTCGCCCGAAATCATGGATCGGAAAAAATCTGTCAAGCGAGATGATGAAAATTGCGGATTGTGATATGCGTAGCCGAAACAATACCGTTTGCATAGGAAACAATAGACTTGCGTAGTTGCGTAGTATAGTATGCAAATGCGTAGTTTACTATGCTCAATGCGTAGAGTAAACAGGTCTGACATGGTCAATGTGACAAAAATCAGTTCATTCGATCCCACTTAAACCTTTTCAGCTCCTAGGTAACATATTCCTCGTCATTAGAACAATGAAGTGTAGAAAACATCTAAAAATGTTTTCCATTCAATACTTATTCTTGTGAAACATGAATACAAAGTAAATATCATGAAAGCCCAGTTGATGTAAAATGCAGTAGAAACCTCCTATTTTTTGCAACTTTCTGTGAAGTAAAATGATAGGCCCTAAAGACCTTTTTAGATTGAGCAGTGCTTATGCCTACTTCTCCATAGCAGCCATCTTACCTAACCAATCAGGACACGGCTTCTGTCTGCTTCTGTGTCCTGATTGGTTAGATTATATTGCTGTACTACAGTAAGCTTCAAGGTCAAGGTCAAACAACTAAACCTACCAATGACATCATACACTAAGAAATGCTTTACACATTTTTCCTACCAAAATACACGTGACCTTGACCCAAGGTCAAGGTCATCCAAGGTCATGCAACACAAAGCTGTTAATTCAAGACATAGGAAGCACAATGGTGCTTATTGGCACTTTCTACCATGATATATGGTCACTTTTAGTGGTTCACTACCCCATTTTGGTCACATTTCATAAGGGTCAAAGTGACCTTGACCTTGATGATATGTGACCAAATGTGTCTCATGATGAAAATATAACATGTGCCCCACATAATTATTAAGTTTGAAACAGTTATCTTCCATAGTTCAGGGTCAAGGTCACTTCAAAATATGTATACAATCCAACTTTGAAGAGCTCCTGTGACCTTGACCTTGAAGCAAGGTCAACCAAACTGGTATCAAAAGATAGGGCTTACTTTGCCCTATATACCATATATGGGTCAGGTATCCAATCTGAAAGACTTCAGAGAAAATTGAGAAAATGTGAAAAATGGCTGTTTTTTATACAACATTTATGGCCCCTGCGACCTTGACCTTGAAGCAAGGTCAAGTCACTATGTATGTTTTTTTAGGCCTTGTCATCATACACCATCATGCCAAATTGGGTGTTGATAGACTTAATAGTCTCCGAGAAAAATCCAACGTTAAAGTTTTAAACGGACGCCCGGACGGACGAAACGGGCGAGTACATAGACTCACTTTTGCTTCGCATGTGAGTTAAAAACCTTGAAAGCAGTTTTTTTCCTTGAAAAACTCATAAGAGTGCCCTAAAACCATAGTCAGTGAGTCAAAACTGTACAAACTATGGTAAAATTATAGTGGCAAACAGGTCTGCAACTTAGTGGTGCAATAAACTGTGATACCATAAATAACCATATCATGCCTAGGCCAAAGACTGAGTTCTGCTAGTCAGCCTCTAAAAAACAAAACCAATGCCTCGACCAGGAGAAAGTGAAGAGGCCTGAACATCTTCATGTCTTCTAAACTCACCCAAAATGAATTCAACATAATTTTGCTTACAATTACTGCACCTTCCACACAAAAAAACCCACTAAAATTCGTTTGAACTGCTCAATGGGGAAAATTATACAGACCAAAACCAAAGTAACTTCATGTATTAAAATCAAATTAAGGAAACTTTTTCCAAACATTATCAGCTTTCTTTTTTATTTTAAACTTTGAGCTATCCCAGCAAAACGAAGTAAAAATCTCATGTAATGCTCTCCACTATAACTAACTGGAAGGAACCAGAAACCATACGGTAGCTGACAGTCACTGCCTTGTCACTCAAAGTCAAACAACATTGACTGCAAGCTGCTTAAACATCCTTCTGGTGACTACTTATTAAATTCATGGGGGAAAAGTAGTGTGACTTGTTTTACCCAAGTATGGAAATCTTATTTTTTTTTCACAATCCAATGTAACATTAAAAACCAGATACAAAAACAATTCCTTCCAGGTTAAAATTAACAACGAGATTTTTCTCCATATTTCTTAAAAACACTTAGGCCAAAAAAAAAATATGGTGTGGTTACGGTAACCCGACCTACCCTATTCTGGGGCGCCGACCCTACATCTTTTTATTGAAAATGTTGAAGTTTTTTTTAAATATCAAAGTTGTGGGTTGAGGGCTGGGCTGTCAAGTCCCTGAGCGCTGAGCCGCCGACGTGAAGCTGTAGGGGGGGGTTCTACGTGATGGTCAAAAGTTCAGTTCGACGCTCAGCGCTGAACCGCCAGCATAAAGCGGTGTGTGTGTGTGTGTGTGGGGGGGGGTGTTTCTTTGTGACGGTCAAAAGTTCAGTTCCAGGCTTTGAAAAATCGTAGTTTTTCCCTGACGATCGTAGCATCGTAGCAAGCACGGCGAAATCATAGCATGCTACGCCTAAATCGTAGCACTTGGCAGCTCTGGTGATGTGACCACGTGCAAAGCAGATGGGGATGGGTTTGAGTTGGCTTGGGGTTTGACTGTTGGAGAGGTCGGGGACACGTTTTTGAACTGAAGGCGATACATTTCAAATGTGAAGTTTTGCAAGCCGAGAGTGAGGAAGATGAAGAGGATGATCAACATGCAGCACAAGTTCCTGATGCATTTCAATTACATCTGGTTCACGTTAGGGGCACCGATGGTTGGTCACATGATACTGACACTAGCAGGACAGACAATCTCATATCAGCCATACAGACCTGCTTACCTATACGATTTTGGCGTATTTTTACGCCAAACTATTGAAAATACGACTACTACGACGTGTGGAAAAATAGGACAATCGTGAAATCGAAAAATATGACAATGGTGAAATCAAAAGATTTTTTTTCCCCGTGAAGTGTTGATCCACAATTTAATTTTCCTGCAGCTGGAAGCAGTCTCCCACTCTTCGAGTTTTGTTTTGACAAGAGCTCTTCATCGGACATTTGTGTAATATGGGTTGACAACACTGTTGTGACTGCATGGTGTTCCCAGAGGGCTGTTTAGTTTAGCTACAGGATGCTGGGGTAAGAAGTGGGTCAAGCAATCTTAAAAAAACATTTGCAGGGAGGATATCTCCCGCCTCTCTGTTTCACTTCTCTCTCTCTCTCTCTCTCTCTCTCTCTCTCTCTCTCTCTCTCTCTCTCTCTCTCTCTCTCTCTCTCTCTCTCTCTCTCTAAGTCTCTCTCTCTCTCTCTCTCTCTCTCTCTCTCTCTCTCTCTCTCTCTCTCTCTCTCTCTCTCTCTCTCTCTCTCTCTCTCTCTCTCTCCATTATGACTCTTGTAACAAGATGCGTTGGGCACACTCGATCATAAGCTGAATCCGCTTTTGAGAAAACGGGAAAACAAACAAATACTGTATACAGCTGCAAAGATGTCAATAAACGTAGTCCAGAAGTACCCAACAAATGAACGTTGTGGAAATTCTAGTTTAGTCCAAACGAAGCACAGATATCCAATGGCATGTAGACACAGCGCGAGCTATCGCGAGCGTAGAATATGAGATTTTGGGAAACTGCAGCAGTGTTAATAAACAAGAATGATTCCCAAGTGAAAATACATAGAGCAAAGAGGCCAAAATCAGTTCAGGCGCGCTGCGGGATGCAGCGGTCAAGGGGGAGATAACTCTTCACTTGCATTGCCTCTTTGTTTGCAAATCAAAAGCTGCATTTTTCGAAATTGTCGGTCCGCGCAAAAAATACGCACACTTTTTTTAAAAATACGCATATCTGAACCAGTGAGTACGCTGAGGCAAAATTTGGGGTACCCAGGTCTGGCCATATCTTCACTGGTAAGTCAATGCTTTTCTTTACATAATTCCAAGAGAAGTTAAGTCAAAATTGTTCAAAGGGAATATCCGCTGTCTGTTCGCACACTTATTTCCAAGTCGAGTAGGTTTAATTTGGTTTCCACGAGAAATAAAAAGTTATTTTAAAAAAAAGTTATTGCCGACCTACCTACCCTATTTTTTTTGGCTATGTTACCTTAACCCTTAGCGTGCGGCCGGCGGGAATTCCCGCCGAGCTTGGTTTCACCGCTGTGTGCGGACGGCGGGAGATCCCGCCCGCACTCGATCGCTGAGGGTGGGTTAGTTTGAACGCGGTTATCTCCCTTGCAAATGACATCAACTATCTATAAATACCACAGCAGGAAAGCGGACATCCCGAGCTTTCTGCGCATGTGCAGTTTGTATGGGCGATCTCTACAAAGTTTTCGAGTAAATTCGCTCCGAAGTTTGATGTTTTTTTTGCGTCAAGTTTTGTCAGAAGACATCGATGAGCGTGTAATAGAGCTTTTGTTTGGCGAGGATTCAGACGAAGAGTTCGAGCCTTTCAATCTAGATGATGTTGCCGAGGCACAAGCAGAATTGCAGCGATTCCGATCGCGGGAAGA
The DNA here is from genome assembly GCA_034096865.1 of Theodoxus fluviatilis. NCBI lineage: Eukaryota > Metazoa > Mollusca > Gastropoda > Cycloneritida > Neritidae > Theodoxus > Theodoxus fluviatilis. The sequence goes on along the minus strand of JAWQFJ010008162.1, from coordinate 8,248 downwards.
TGTCGAAGTTCGAACCGTTACCGTGCATCGGAGCGAGCATCGTCAAGTAGATCAACTTCAAGACGTGCATCAGGAAGCGCATCACGCTCTTTCCGACAGCAGGCTTCCGAAGATGCTTAGCTTCCTCCCTTCTGTCAGACGTCTGGCCTACTTGTTCACACTGAGAGCGACGATGCCAACAAGATTTTCGCTTACTTCTTCGATGACGATGTATTTGGACTAATGTAATGACCGAACAAACAATCAGGTATGCGTCGCAATATTTCGCAGCCCATCCAGTCGACCAACTCGCGCCTCACTCACGGTTTCGAGATTGGAGATTTTAAACCTGCTGTAGAGATTTTTGCTTGATTTCCTAGATAGTTTTCAACCTGCTATGGACACTGCATGTTGCCTTGGGTAGAAGCTGTGTGTGTGTGTGTGTGTGTGTGTGCGTGTGTGTGTGTGATTTTCCAGTTTCAGCCATTTTTATTAGTATGTCATTGTACCTGTAGTAACATGTAGATATTCCATTGGTGTCATTTTGTGGATGAGTAAATAGTTATGCTTATAATTCCTCATGAGAATCGTTTGCTTTCAACAAGGTTAGAGTGATTGTTTTTAGGCACTGTGATCAGCGTCTTCCCCACTCCCAACCACACCCCTACTCCATGATCACAGCAAGTACGTGGTGACTTTTGAGGTGCATGTAAGGATTTGAGGCCTTTTTTGTCCTTCTTTTTACTAGGTAACCTATCAGAAATCAAGCCTGATAATTGCTGGAGGTTATGATTAGATAATAAAGTTAGTGTAAAGGCATTTCATTGGTCTGTTTTGTTGTTGTTGTTGTTTTATTTTATTTTGAGAATAAAACGCAGGTATTATGATAAATTTCATTCAAGTGCTGCATACCACTGTGTACAGAATTCTCTCAGCTACAATTTTTATTCTTTGCACTTTTTGATCAGAGGGGAAGAAGAATATGAAAATGGGCTTCAAAGACGGTGACCGTTTTTGGAGTAAATTTAGGGAAAATAGGTCAGCAAGCAGCAATGACGATATGCAAAGAAACCTCAGCAGCGTAAGGGTTAACCACACCATTTTTTTGTTGGCCTTATTCATATTTAATCACAAAGCATCTGCCCATCTTTACAAAGCTTGCATTTTAGAATTCTAGTGCCATTTGTTGTTGGCAGGCATGATAAAGTGTGTGACGGGATTTGGGTTATGTTGGTTATTCGGGAATTTTTCTTATGTCAAAATGTATTTCCATTTATAAGTTAATATAAGTTATGACAAAATTTCACTTCATATCTATTAGTTGTGGAAGACATGAATGAACTGACAAGGTGATGTCACAAATAGTCTGCTACTTTTTAGACCAATTTCATAGCTTAGTCTTAGTGTAAACTAGTGTACACATCGTTAAGAATTTCCTTACAATTTCATTCCCACTGCAGCACTGGTCAATTTCAAACAGTTTGACACATTATTCTCAATTTCAAACCAGACTGAAACATTGTTGTTACAAGAAGGGCAAAGCCCATACGACTCACATGATTGACCTTGACCTTTGCATGACATTGACCTTCAGGTGCCCCTAAAGGTCAAGGTCAAACAACTAAACCTAGCAATGACATCATACGCTAAGAAATGCTTTACACATTTTTCCTACCAAAATACATGTGACCTTGACCCAAGGTCAAGGTCATCCAAGGTCATGCAACACAAAGCTGTTAATTCAAGACATAGGAAGCACAAAGGTGCTTATTGGCACTTTCTACCGTGAGATATGGTCACTTTTAATGGTTCACTACCCCATTTTGGTCACATTTCATAAGGGTCAAAGTGACCTTGACCTTGATGATATGTGACCAAATGTGTCTCATGATGAAAGTATAACATGTGCACCACATAATTATTAAGTTTGAAACAGTTATCTTCCATAGTTCAGGGTCAAGGTCACTTCAAAATATGTATACAATCCAACTTTGAAGAGCTCCTGTGACCTTGACCTTGAAGCAAGGTCAACCAAACTGGTATCAAAAGATAGGGCTTACTTTGCCCTATATACCATATATAGGTCAGGTATCCAATCTCAAAAACCTCAGAGAAAATTGAGAAAATGTGAAAAATGACTGTTTTTTAGACAACATTTATGGCCCCTGCGACCTTGACCTTGAAGCAAGGTCAAGTCACTGTGTATGTTTTTTGAGGCCTTGTCATCATACATATTCATGCCACATTTGGTATTGATAGACTTAATAGTCTCTGAGAAAAATCCAACGTTAACGTTTTCGGACGCCCGGACGGATGAAACGGGTGAGTACATACTCACTTTAGCTTCGCATGTGAGTCAAAAACTTATTACCCATTACTACTACCCAACATTACAAAAATGCTCACATACCAACACCCAAAGACAGACAGACAGACACACACACACACACACACACACACACACACACACACACACACACACACACACACAAACACACTCACACACACACACACACTCACTCACACACACACACTCACACACACACACATACACACACACACACACACACACACACACACACACACACACACACACACACACACACACACACACACACACACACACACACACACACACACACACACACACACACACACACACACACAACCAAGTCAAAAAGGTTCAAGCCAAGACGGCCAAAGAGCAGTGACGGAGCGGGGCTGTCAGGCTGTCAGGCTGTCAGGACAGCCACGTACCGGGTATCATAGAAGAGTCTGGACTGGGGGACCAGGACTGGAAAGGCCTGCAACAGAAATGTATACATCAAGTCTGTAGCATTTCCCCAATATGTCCCTCAGTCTCTACACTGTCCTCTCTATTCTGTCCACTCATTTGCATAATTATCCTTTCACTTGTTCACTCAACACACACACGATAAATACACACACACATGCACGCACATGGGCACCCATGCACAACCATCATACACAAATATTGCACACATTAATACACACTCATATATAAACACACATGCACAAAACCATCATGTATAAACATTGCACAGAATCACACAAAGTGATTACACACAAACACACACACACCCATCACACACAAATTGAATGCACATGCTCATGCACATACACACACACACATCATACACACATACATCATACAAACACACACATCACACAGACACATGCATGCACACACACACACACACACACGCACACACACACACACACACACACACACACACACACACCAAACATGAACATCTCTTTATTGTGCACTCTCTCTCCCTCTCTCTCACACACACATACAACACACACCTCACAATACACACATTCATTGATTACGTACTGCACATAAACATATGCATACAAACATTGAACACAAAAACATACACACATTGTACACACACACACACACACACACACACACACACACACACACAGCTCACAATTAGAATTCCTCATTCACAATGTGAAAATTCTATTTCTGTTGCTTACATATGACAAAGCAGTAAACACTGCTTTGATCTTTTCTCTTCAGTACAGACAAAAACCCAAATGCTGAGACAGACTGGAGAGAAAATTTCTATATAAAAACCGCTGGCGCTGAACCTCCAGGTTTTGGCACACACAAAAATTGGGTTCAAACCCGCAATCTCTCGAGAAAAGAGGGGGGGAAAAACACACACAAAAACACAAAAAACAGGTCGGGTTCGAAAAAGTTTCAGCGCGGATTCGAATCCGTTCACGCATGACCTAACGTTACAATTGTCCAGCGCTTTACAATCTGAGCCATTCATTTGGCAACTGACGTTACTACGTGTTTGTAAAGGAATGATAAAAAATCCTTCACAAATGGGACATCCGCTGGAAATTACATCAGTTATTCGACGTCAAATGATTACATCACACATGCCAAAACTTCAATTGAGTTGGGACAGAGTAGATTTCATACTCTTGTTGTGGAACCAAACAACGAAAAGATTGACCTGATTTTTCAATACAAACACTGTATTCATTTTGTTGTTTAGACTGCAAGTGTAACTTTTCTGACTTGCGTTCCACTCAACACATTTTTCACCTAGTGGACATGTACTCGATTAATGGACTCGATTAAATTGAACTGATGTATTTGATATACATTTGTATTAATCCGGAAAAATTATGAAATCATACTTCATTCATTCGCGCATTAGTCTTGGCAGCGTTCAGCGGACGAAGTAAACATCAAACTACTTGGACCATAACGTCAGAGCGAGTAGCAGACGAAACTATCACAGTCACGTGACACAAACCGGCCAATCAGAAGCGATGACGCCGGATGTGAAATTCCTGCTATCTTACCGTGGTAATAATCGGACAAAGTCTGAATAATCTGAGAAATAAACTCGAATTGGTTCATTATTTGTATGAATGCGAGTTTTTTGGTCGACTTCGGTAAATTTCGCGCTGCCTCGCAGTGATGATTGTATACGAAGCTGTCGTCTGATAGGCGAAAGCGATCCGCGAAGCCAGCGAAGTTTCGACCATGATATGAAAGGACAAAATCGCGATAGGTCGTATCAGGGTCGATTAAAAACGCTAAAACGATTGTACTACACAATTGTAGGAAAATGGATGATAGTTCATGAAATTTGAGTGGTCTTGTACATTTTAGGATACTCAAGGTCTATTTCAGGTAAGTTTATTATCGATTCACTGCCACTAGGCCACACGAACAGAACTTTACTTGGTAGTACATGTACTATTGAGTGAGGAGAAGAAGAATTCGTGGTGACCTAATATAGGCTTACAAATTGTACAATGATCTCGTAGACGTGGAGTGGAGCGACTTCTTTAAGTCACCAAGTTGTGCCAGTACGAGAAATGCAGACAAAAAGTATTTATTCAACGTAGACGTTCAACATACGAAGGACTCGATTTCGATCTAAAACTGTGTAAAAGGTTACCCATAATTTCTGCTGTTACGTCAATTGAAATGTAGAGACAGAGAGTCGACACACAGATATAATTCTTTCTCCTTTACCAGTGTTCTCAAATTCAGTGTTCATCATTAAACAGCTTCAAAAACAGATTGACACGATGTTCAAAGACTACATGTACTGTGATGATGTTGGCCACCCGCTGTTGCCACGTATACACTCTCTGCCACTCATAAGCCACCGGAAGAAAAGTATAGAGAATAGGCACGATCTTTTAAGATCGTTAGAACTAGGGTAGTAAAAAGTGAGAGTAGCCATAAGTACTGATCAAAAGATCAGATAAAGGCCTCGCGGCCTAAGACATCTGAGGACATATCTATCTATCTAAATCATTCTCTGTCCTCGCAAATGACGTCACGTTATTGATGACGTCGCACATGTTGGAATTTCGCCATTCCATCAAATTGCCTACCTCCCCAGGTGTTTCGAAATTCTTCTCCTGGCATATATAGGATCGAAATTGTACTTGCAAATGACGTAACGTTATTAATGACGTCAAATTTGGCTATTCCGTCAATTGTCATTGCAATCATTTTTCGACCGGTATTTTCGAGAATACGACCTTAAAAAACCACTTTCTCTTCAAGCCTCGATTCTGAAAATTTGATACATTCAATCGGACCTAACTTCCAGTTAGTGTGCAAAATCTCAAGGAAATCCGTCCAGTAGTTTTTGAGATATAAGCCGTGGAGACGGGACAGACAGACAGACAGATAAAGTCTGTAGGACCTCCAGTAAATCTGGAGGGATTAAATTTAAAGTCTTTATTGATGCAAACCATTTTTCATTTAAAAGCCAGTGTGGAATAATTTCTGACACAGTTTCAGGCATAAGATGTGTGCAGTCTGATAACCTGGAATTAATTTTCTCTTGGGGCCAAAGAAAACTTTTGATGAGTTCAACATGTTCCATTTTGATTGTGACAAATTTCATCATAAAAACCGCTGGCGCTGAACCTCCAGGTTTTGGAGAAAAAAAATAAGATCGGGTTCGAACCCGCAGCCTCTTGAGAAAAGAGGAGGAAAAAACGCACACACACACAAACACAAAAAACCATACGACTCACATGCTTGACCTTGACCTTTATATGACCTTGACCTTCAGGTGACCTTCAAGGTCAAGGTCAAACAACTAAACCTACCAATGACATCATACACTAACAAATGCTTTACAAATTTTTCCTACCAAAATACATCAAAGGTCATGCAACACAAAGCTGTTAATTCAAGACATAGGAAGCACAATGGTGCTTATTGGCACTTTCTACCATGAGATATGGTCACTTTTAGTGGTTCACTACCCCATTTTGGTCACATTTCATAAGGGTCAAAGTGACCTTGACCTTGATGATATGTGACCAAATGTGTCTCATGATGAAAGTATAACATGTGCCCCACATAATTATTAAGTTTGAAACAGTTATCTTCCATAGTTCAGGGTCAAGGTCACTTCAAAATATGTATACAATCCAACTTTGAAAAGCTCCTGTGACCTTGACCTTGAAGCAAGGTCAACCAAACTGGTATCAAAAGATAGGGCTTACTTTGCCCTATATACCATATATAGGTGAGGTATCCAATCTCAAAAACTTTAGAGAAAATTGAGAAAATGTGAAAAATGACTGTTTTTTAGACAACATTTATGGCCCCTGCGACCTTGACCTTGAAGCAAGGACAAGTCACTATGTATTTTTTTTTAGGCCTTGTCATCATACACCATCATGCCAAATTGGGTGTTGATAGACTTAATAGTCTCCGAGAAAAATCCAACGTTAAAGTTTTTCACGGACGCCCGGACGCCCGGACGCCCGGACGCCCGGACGCCCGGACGGACGACACGGGTGAGTACATAGACTCACTTTTGCTTCGCATGTGAGTCAAAAACCAGGTCGGGTTCGAACCCACAACCCCTCGAAAAAAGAGAAGAAAAAAAAAGTTTCAGCGCAGAATCGAACCTGGTCATGCATGACCAAGAGTCCAATGCTCTACCAACTGTGCCATTGAAAACTTGTATGTATGTAAAGCATTTATAACGACCTTTTCATAAACCCCCGTGGTTCGTATTTTGCACTGTAAATTGTAGAAAAATGGATGAAAGCATGAACTGTTTGGTATTTCATACGGATCTAACCCATCAACGTCAATATTCTTCTCGTAGTATCGCATTTTGGCGTCTGCTGGTAGAGGTTCAACATATATCGAAGCGTTTTGCTGAAGTAGGAAAGATAACTCTGTTTGACTCGATGTCATTACGCTGAAATGGTCGTTGTCCCCAACATTTCCGGACAGAGTACTCGGAGTACTCTGTCTGATCGAACAGAATACTTGGTGTTTGAAATCTCTTCCTTACAGTCACGTGACATATCGATGACTATGTAATATATCGCGACATGTTCTTCACTCGGCGGTCTCGTTCTCGTTCAAATGCCGGAAATGTTGGGCGTCAATTACAGCTTTACGCCATCATGCATTTCACCATTCCGTGAAATGACAAAATAAATCAACTTCAGCCATTAAAATTGACACTAGTCGCCAGAACGCGACTGTTTCACTCGATCTGGATGAGGCTATTCCATCAATTGACTACTTGCATCATAAAAAATCCTTCTTTGTTCCTTCACCAATGTTCTCGAAATTATTCATTCTCGCATGGATTCTATATGCTCCTGAAAACTCTACTAGCAAATGACGTAAACATTGTTGATGATGTCACACATTTCACAATTTCGCCATGCCGTCAATTGACTGTGGAGAGGCACTTTCGAGTGTACGACCTTAAAAACCACTTTTTGTTCAAACCTTGATTCTGAAAATTTGATACATTCAATCGGACCTAACTTTCAGTAAGTGTGCAAAATCTCAAGGAAATCCGTCCATTAGTGTTTGAGAAATGAGCCGTTAAGTCGGGACAGACATACAAACACACAGAAAATCCTTCTTCCTCCTTCACCAATGTTCTCAAAATTATTCATTCTCGCATGGATTCTATATAGGACCCACGCTCCTGGAAACTCTACTCGCAAATGACGTCACGTTATTGATGACGTCACACATTACGCAATTTGGCCATTCCATGAATTGCGTATTTGGGGAGGCACTCTGGAGTGTACGACCTTACAAAACCACTTTCTCTTCAAGCCTCGATTCTGAAAATTTGATACATTCAATCGGACCTAACTTCCAGTTACTGTGCAAAATCTCAAGGAAATCCGTCCAGTAGTTTTTGAGATATAAGCCGTGGAGTCGGGACAGACAGACACACACACACACACACAC